>JAUTBV010101294.1:0-32982 GCA_032361325.1 Lepetodrilus fucensis | reverse complement strand
CTGTGTTGTTTATGTGTTGCCTCTGTGCTGCTCTGTTCCTTCTGTGTTGCCTCTGTATTGCCTCTGTGTTGACTCTGTGCTGCCTCTGTGTTACCTCTGTGTTCCTTCTGTATTGCCTCTGTGTTGCCTCTGTATTGCTCTGTGTTCCTCTGTGTTCCTTCTGTATTTCTCTGTGTTCCCTCTGTGTTGCCTGTGTGTGCCAGGGCTGTTTGGCTGTGTATGTTACAGCCCATCAATCAATGTACATTAGACACATGTAGCTGGCACGAAAGGTTGTAAGGTGATGCAAGCTACACCCCTCGTGGTCTGCCAATGCCTGCCTCTGAACCGAGTCCAAGTTGCAAGTTGATGTCGTCATTCCTTGTGTGAAATTTCATCGTAACTGAAATTGATAGGATGTTGTCTACCTTTCCTGATCAGAGATGTCTCATGCTCGTGGACTAATACACATTTTTGTTTAGCCTGGCATTTGAACTGAAGAGCATTAATTAAACGTATTTTCATATGAAACCCTTGTGAAAGGTTATGGGCTGTCAATATGCAATTCCCAGAGACCTGAGACTCCAGGGATCCAGACACAGACACAACAATGCAGGACAGGATGGAACACTTGTCTGAAGTTTCTTGTAATTGTTATTTCTCCCAATAGCAGGACAGCATTCCACATACAGGGCATACATAACTTACCAAAGCTTGCTGCTTGTTGGCCAGAAATTCATGACTGTGTAAAATGAAGTCTTAAAATGTCACTGGTTCATATTTATAGACACACATGCATGTCGTAGGGCAAAATGCCAACCGCAGTTAGGTCATACGAATAAGCAGATTTAAACAATTTCAAATTTAATGTGATCTGGTAATAGGTTTCCCTATTGAGAACATTATGGACAATAAAAGGTGTAATTTGACAGGTCCAGTAATGCATGTGGTGGATAGCTTTACGCAACAATTTTCAACAGGATGTGGCTTGTGTACCTTTCATTTTTTTCGTAACACACCCAGATAAGTTTAATCCCTGGCATTTGTTTTCTACTTCACAAGACATTATATTGAACATTATATTGACATTAATTCAAACCACCCAGACACATATCTCGAAGTAGATATATCAATTTAACCTTATTGAAACATCATGCAAATGTCTTTGTTTTCTTTCATGGTGAAGATTTTCTCCATAAATCTTTTGGGGCTCAACAGTCGGCAGTTGGTAAACACCCTCCGCCATTCAATTTCACATTTATTAATATTGCAACCTGTTGATGGTATCTTATCGGTACATGCATATTACCGAAGCACTTAAGATTGTGAGGTAACATGCTTCACGATATTGGCTTCCAAAAGGCATGCTAAACTTTTTCTATAGCACCTGTTCTGTTCCAAAAATATAGAAGTTCCGTACATTGCCAGGCGATAGTTCAACCAAACTAAGATGTTTGCATAGTGTCAGGAAGTACCTGTCTTCAGATCAGGTGGTGGTGGATCAGGTGGAGAGTAACATCATTCGTACTCAACTGTAGTTTGGCATGAAATGCTGTGACACTCCTATTTCATACATAATCTCAGTAAATACTTCATGGATTGACAAACAAAACAACTTCAATTCCTTATTTTGTTTGCCCTAACCAAAATTTAATAAGGTAAAATGTTGCACTAGTAATAAAAATAATGTTTATATAACAATTACTAAATATTTTCAGCAAGCATTATTTTATGCAGAGCGGCGATGTCCAAAAGAAGTAACAGACAAATAGACTCAATTTCCACATGGTGATGCTCTTCTTCAAACACCTGCATGTGCAAATTGAGTCTATTTGTCTGTTCCTTATTTCGGAAAATAATCTATGAAATAGGATTGGCAATGCATTTGATGTCAAACTATAACTGCTCTTTCTGAAACGTTACATTTCCATCCTGGCCATTGAAACATTCTATATGAACTAAGCATCTTTGTCCATCTTTACCTTTAAATTTCTTGCCTTTTAATTCAACACAATCTATTTCTGTAGGGCTTCTCCAGTTGCCTTTGGCATAAAGAAGGTTAATGACTTCGTCAGCCACATTACATAAAACAGCTGCACTCTCATCCATGCCAAATCTCCTTACCTGTACCTGCACTGTCTCTCCTGTGTTGGTGGGACTGTAGATGCAGGTGGGGCATGTCTTAATGAGATAAGACTGTATGCTGGAGATTAATTCCTGGACCGCAGACAACTGCTCTATCAATAGAAGACATGTCTGTGTTACTTGCTTCAGAACACTTACATCTCTGTACACACAATCGCGTTGTCTTAATGTGTAACATTTGCACCTGTGTCTATACATTTGTATTTGGTTGTCTTTTTCAAATTACATATGACATTTACATCTTTGTTTGCCTTTGTATAGGATGTTTGCACCTTTATTTATTATGTAGTGAATAAATCAACAAAGTATCTTCTAAATATTATCCTTTATTAAATAGTCAATTGGGTATGCGAAGTTATTTTATGTTTGGCAAAATTATGTAAATGAAAAATAGCAACACACTTGCTTATTGTATTTTTTACAATGAATTTGATATTTGGTGCAAAAGTCTCTGTATTATTTTGTGTTATATTAATTATTGAAGCAATATTACATGAGCCTAATGAAAAAGTATGTACAATAAAAACAAACAATTCCATTTATCTGATAGTTGAACTATTTTTATTAAATCAGGATATTCAGCATTACTAAGACATAAAGAAACAATCTTCTAAAACATGGATGATACTTTTGTCAAATTCCTTTAAATGAATTAAATGCCATTTGTCCAATGTTATCAATGGGGTTTAAGTTTAACACTGAAATATGATAGTGTTCTATTATGACCCTATCAGCAAGGCATCCATTTCAGTTAATAATTGATCTGTTTAGAAACAACTGCTGTGTTATACATTGAACTCATGACAGGCGGATCAGATTAATTCTATGACTTCCAAGTAACTTATCCACAACTGCATATCTTAATCATCTCTGGTCCCCATTTGTCCAGATCTGAACAGACTCTCTCCTACGGTTTAGCTGCATTATAGTAAAATGTGGCCACCATAAACATGTCGCTAGTTTCCTTTCTACAATATTTGACCATCACCATTCTTGAGAGTCCATCTTGTGAAGTAAAATATAAAATATAGTTTTAATTATATACAATATGGATATGGCTATCTTTATTATTTAATTAAATATTTATTGTGTAAATAATACTTAAGTAATCTAAATTATCACCTGTCTTTTTATAACAAATGTTCACGTCATTAAAACACAACTGTTTGAAAAATTCCTCAGCCCTTCCTGCTTAGCAGAATGATTGGTCTAATTTGCTCCGCCCAGATTCTACAGTTATCTGTTATCTTGTCTAGCAAATTCCTACAATCTGTTACTGTCATTATGTAATCTTCACTGATACACTCGCTTTTCATTGATGCAATGGGAAAAGTTAATGTTACCATGCTGAAATGCTGAACACAGGTTACAAGTACATCTGTGTATATCACGGCTCTGTAGGCAAGGTATGGAATCTATATTGCCTCCAACAGAAAGAAGATTGGTGTTAATGAATACCTATAGCATGTAGCACATGCTACATGCTAGGAGTTTTTATTATTCTTGTCTAACTTGTATATTTATCTTGTGGCTTGTGTGTGTGTGTGTGTGTGTGTGTGTGTTTTTCATATAATTGCATAGCCTTTATTTAAAAGATAAGCTCTATAAAAAAATATATAATGTAACAACATTATATTTAAACATGTAGGTTTTCATAGATAAAGTTTTGGTCTGTTAAAAGTTGTTACTACTACAGTTTAACTAATTTATTAGGTGTATAATCCTAGTTCATTAACCTCGATTATTCATGTAAATGTGCAATGTTTTAAAAGTGTGTTTAGACCATTGTTTTTTTGGCACCCAGACAGTATGGCATCAGAGGTCTTATCTTCTATCAATAATAGAATGAGCAGCTCAAGACAAGAAATATTTTAACTCAAAGCCAAGGCCTCAACCATGATTGATGATGTTTCAAACCTGTTTTAATGGCGACTTGTTTCAAGAGCCAATTCGTGTTGATATTGTCAACACAGTTTGGAATAACCAATGCCAGTGGGTATATGTCAATGAAAAACAAAAACCGTTTTCTTGTTTTTGACCAAAACAAAGATGAAAGACCACAAGGCAATGGCAAAGATGTGTGTCGTTAAAAAACAGTTGGCTTAGTTGGAGCCGACAGCTGAGGACAAGGCTCCCAGACATCTTCGGTCTTCTGGCTTCTGACCATAGGGAATCTCAAAATACATTTAGCTTCCTTTCCTTTCATTTCAACTAATTCTTTGAGATGCCTCAATAGGATCGTCAAGTCCTCTGTAGTCCTGTTGATCAAGGCAGGTCTATAATTAGGTTGTGAATCCAAATGTTTTAACAATATTATCTTTTCAAGGAAATCCTGCGAGAAGGAAATCAAAAGTTGAATTCACAATTGAACTGGAAAGAGATTTTCTCTTGAGAATAATTTCTACAAAAGTGAGCATTTTGTTTTCCAATTAGAATATATAAAAGTACAAAAGCTTAAATTGGGTGTGAGGGTTTTGAGTTCCTCTTTGAATTATTATTTGAGTGACATGTACTATAAATGTCAAGGACAGACAACTTTGTACCTTTTTCATCAATTCATTTAATTAAAAAAAGTATATACTTATGGCTGATGTTCAAGTTTGAAGACCTATTACACTATCCTGTTTTAAGATTCCATCTCTTAATTTAATGGTAGTCATGTATGGATGAAAGATTCCCGCTGCTATGTTGAGCAACAAATCACTTAATTTAATGGAAACATTATTAAATGCTACAAGAATTAGTTGTTTATGTTGAGTCAGGCACTTAGTAGAGTTCCTCATCAGTAGACGGCATGTGGAGGCCCTCCAACTGCTGTGTCAGAAATAGTCTGATCCCAGAGAGTCAACCGTGTGGTTATGGTTCAGAAACATCAGAAAAAAACAGACACTCTGCTATTCTTAATGGACTGACTTTTTTTTGCTGCACTTTTAACTCTCGGAGTCTGGTGTTTGAAGCTAACATGTGTTTATTCACATTGGTGGCACATTCCGATGCTCCAAGGTTGCTCTTTTGAAGGATCTGCCGATAGATTTCACTGATAAGTAGATCACTGCTGTCCATCGCTGGAATATTAACCCTACCAGAGCAAACTCCAGCCTTGATGTAAGAGAGAGACGGTAAATATTTGAAGCCAATATCTCTCGGCTGGCAGACATTTTCATCAGAGACTAGCGCTGTAGTGATCGGGGCCCAATTTGTAAACATTCTGTCTCCTTCTTCTGACGTTCCGCTAGCAACTTTCCAATTTGTTCCAAAAATGGACGTACATCAGCCAGTGTTCCGAGCTAATTCCAGAATGGAAATATTGTGCAAAGCTAACTCGGTGCTTGCGTCCATTTGCACGTATTACGGAACATGATGAGTAAATCGCCCAATTGGAAACTTGTGAGGAAATTTGACGATACATTATGTAACAGTTCCCTTACAACGGCTTCACTGTGGTTTAAGCAAACTTTAGACCTGGAATTGTTTGTAGGGAGGGGATCTGCCTTCTTAAACTGAAATTTAGTTACTGTTAACTTATTAATAACAGATACATACCTGTTTTTAAGGATACTGGAAAATTAAGTTTAATAATTAATCCAAAAACTTCTATACCTTCATATTAATATTATACCTTTCCCCTTCTTTTAAGAAGCATTATTACCTCAATATATCTACGAGAGAGAAATGAAATTACTAGTTAAACCTTGTCAGTGTAGAACTAAAGACATTTGCATCCAATATCTAAATATCCAAAGTATAATGGGAAAAATATACCCAATTCCTTACAATTTCAATTACTACTCTACAAATCACATTGACAAACATGCACATGTTAGTAGGGATGATTACATTTGTTGCAGTCTAATGATTACAGACTTCTGAAATCTTGTAACGATAATTTCTAGATCCAGGATGAAACAACCCTCATCAACTATGGACCCATGTATGGCAGACATTTTGATCCGCACAGATAGACGTAAATGGGATCGTCTTGTAAATCCATTTATCTTATGGTTGAGCATATTGTTAAGAGTTTACAATGTGGAGTAAGCCTGATGGTAAGGCCAGATTACCTAAGCCATCACATCCTGGTATATCCCTTACCAAGACCTTCCTGTTGGTTTTCATAAAGCAATCACAGAGATCTCACAAAGACGCCAGCCAGTGATTGAACATGGAACTTATGGTAATAGGAAGATGCAGAGTAAATGAGTAATGCTTTCCTTTGCTTTATTCCCTCAATTTCTGGATGAATATGACCCATGAACACAATAGCAGTTAGTATTCACTTGATGCAATTACACTCAAAAGCTGCTTGCAAGATGTTGCCGTTCTTTAGCTTGTTACCGTTCTTTTGAAAGTTACCATATGTTCTTATGATTTATTCTGCTGAATCACAGCACTTGATCAATCTATCTTTGCAAGACGTCAATAAAATTGTCACATAAAAGATGTTGAAATATTTAATATTTTATTTAAATTTTTATTTTTTTTATTCTGAAATATGTGCTTGGATTTGAATAAAACATGAGTCAGATGAGAGTTTATATTACCTTTTGAATACATTTTGACTCATCATGTCGTGTATTAATAAATTTTGACAACAGACAATATACGAGATGCATCTGGACATTGATCTTGTCAGTGGCAAGGAAACTGTCAGTAAAAACATCTGAGAATTTCTTGAAAACATTGTTTGTCATATTCGTGTTCCGCAAGTCTGTTGATTGACACATTTGTCATGTATCTCTCGGGTAATTCTCGTCAGCAGCATTTCCTCTTTGATCATTTTTACCGTGGCGATATACCTGCATATTTCTGTCCACTCCCGTCCCCACAATATTACATGTCAAAACTTGGTCATACTGAAGACATTGTTCACTGTTGACAGGCCTGTTTGTAACGGAAACTTAACATGCTATGTTCGGTTACCGTACCTGAAACAGGTGTTTGTGTCAAATTCACGCTGGTCATTGGCATTGTTACCTGTCCACAGGTGTGCTGACATGTGACACTTTTAAAAATTTGTTAGTTTCAAATTTTACAATTTTTGATTGATTTCAAGAATATTTTTGTTCTGAAGAAAATGTGTATTCATTTATTGGTAGTGGTAATTATCCAATTATAATGAATGACCCAGATTACGGTTTTAAGACTATGACAGGATATATGTATTTAATATGGACAACTAGCACCTGTCACACTCAGTAGAAGTAGGCTTGTGTGCAGAAAGTCACGAGGCAGGAAACGCTCACTCTAAAAGCTTGATCGCAATCTCAAAAAGAGAAAACTGCACAGTGTGCATAAAAAGATGTGCATGAGAAAATTGGCACTGCGGGCAATATGTAGAACTTCATGTGGGAGTTGCACTCTTCAGAGCCAATCGCAGTTGATTTTCAGAATCACAATGGATTGCACCAATACCAATGGGTCCACACCAATCCCAATGGATCCAGTCAATCACATTGGATCCATACCTATCCCAATGGGTCCACACCTATACCAATGGGTCTGCATCAATCCAAATTGGTCCACGCCAATGCCATTGGGTCCACACCAATCCCAATGGGTCCTTCACAACATGCTGTGACAGAATGGGCTGTCTGCGGCTGTGTTCTCTGACAATACCGGCATTGTTGGTTGACGGACATCCAGGGTAGCGTCAGACAACATGTGCCAAGGAGCTGGATAAGCATTAGCTGTAGACTAGTGGTGGATCCATGCTTAATGCCGACACACGGCAAACACGCAACCTTTGTCCTGGTAGTGTTTCATGTGGTGAACATCACTCACGTCACACCCAAATCTGGAGATCCAAATTGTCACACTTTTACATAAATCTGTGTTTCTTTTGAACTCATTTTTATCAAACTGTTAGTATCAGGAAATTATTTAATTGGTTTCATTTGACATATGATAGTTTTGACGGCGAGATATTTTTATCTCCAGTATTTGTGGTGCCCACCTTATTTTTATATCGAAGACAAAATATTATGTGTGTTTCAGTTTTTCTTTTACGAAATTAAGTGTATGTAACAGTGAGTTTATCTAATGTTCGACAGTAATGTTTATTTAATTTACAATTCAAAATATATCATGTAGATATTCAAGCATATTATTTTTCCAGTTGTAACTGAATTTCCATTTTTTTATCGGCCCTCAAGTGCCACCATGTTGCGTATAATCTTAAATAATTCACCACAAGAGCTAAGGATATTATTTTCTCTCTCTCTGCTATTGTATCATGCCTATATATGGTAATATTATATTGTCTTTGCACTGTGCCCTATGATGCAAGTCTTACAATAAATTGTTAATGGGTAAAGCACAATCCACATACTATGCCTTAGTGTAGTTGCAATGACTTACTTATGTTCCACTGTGGTAGTAAATGTCTGCTAGAGTTGTCAAGTGAATGCCCTAGGGAAGCATACAAACACAGTTACAGCATGGTTACAGGACAGTTACAGCACAGTTACAATACAGAATAGTCAATTTGGACAACTTCCACAGATCACTGGAACCAAAATTGAAATCAGAGTCACAAAAGCTGGGTTTTTTTTTATCTTCATGATGTCTTTTCGCTGATTGTGGAGAGTTATGGCACCCCATGTGTTCAGAATGTCAAAGAGCAACAGTTTAGGTTCATTGTAGTATGGCTAAGATGTTGCCGATGTGTCAACAATCAAGAATGCAATTGGAAAAAGAAATGTATCTGATAGACTTCAGAGTTCATTATCAGATTACTTTTTGCCGTCAATGATGAATTCCTCCTGCCATTACAACAGCAAACCTACAGCATAGTGTTGGTGAAGGATGTAATCTCGACAGGAGCTCTAAAACCTCAAATAAAACAAATAAACAAATCTGTGAAATAGTTTCAGAGAATATACTAAATTTAGCTTTAATATTGTATTCCCATGATAACAGTGAATGGTAAAAATGTAAAATATTCTTGACTGAAATTGTGGCTAAATTTATCTTTAATATTGTATTTCCATGATAACGGTGAATGGTAAAAATGTATAATTGTCTTGACTGAAATCTTGGTGTATACACAATAAATTTCTTACACAGCCTCCAGGTATAATGTCTCGGTATGTCTAGGAAATTGCCGGCCTCCAAGCCGTGTAACACGCATCATGATGTCATACCCGGTATTGAACCACCTCCATCTCCAGACACAACCATTGAAGTCTCCTTGTCTTGTCTACAAAGGCTCAAACGAAAACGACCCCCCATCTTTAATTGTAGTCTGAAAGAATGAAGTGTTTGTTCTTTGGGAGTTCACAGGAAACGACCATCCTGAAACGTATTTCCCCCATCAAGTAGAACCGTGGTGTAACTCGCGGCACTTTCATCCACAATACAGTTCTCCGCCTGTGTAAAGTTTCCACCTCTGATGCTTTTATCCGGAGACAGCCAACATTAAGGTGGTGTTTCACAAAGCTGCGATAGCTTTTGTGCAAAAATCTTTAATTCAATCAGTCAATTATCTGAAGATAATGTAGTTGGAAAATCTACTCCATATAGAAAAAAGCCAGATGTTGAACTTATGCTTGACATAGAGCTGATGTCAAGTGTAGAACTTATGACAAGTGTATACTTATTGCCAGGTTGCAGAACTTACGATAAGTGTACATGTGACAGATGAACAAGTTATGCCAGATGTACCAGCTATGGAACCCTTCCTCCACCGTGACAACCTTCTCTTGACAGCCGCTTGTTATAACACGACAACCAGTTATGCACAATTAGGATTGCCAATTTTTTTTTCGGGATGCATTATTTCTTCTGGAATAATATTTTTTCCCCATCATATTTGCATTATCTGCGTGCTGGCAGTTAGTCAGATAATATGGTTCACCTGGTCTGTGGTCTGTCATCTTCTGACAAGGAAAGATAATGCGTTGGTACCAGTGGTGGTAGGGACATGGATGAGTGGTACACCGTAAGTTGCACAGATTGAAGGAGACAGTCAATGTGTGGTTTATTACTGGAGATGAAAACACCATAAACACAAATTCTTCTTGTCACTTGGGAAAAAAAAATGTGTGAACTTGTACATATATCAAATGATCAGTGTGTGTGTTGTATGTCTTATCATGGGGCAAGGGGTTGTGGTGGAGGTGGAGTAAGGGTGGGTGGGTGTTGGTTGGTAAGAGGGAGGTAAGCGAGATATAAACCAGCTCTTGTAACACTATTAAGTAAAGGATTTCCCAATTCCTCATGCCTTGTTTATTGACCAAAGCGCAGATGTTGAAAGATTTGAGCTTCAGAATGTTAATTGGGCAATTGGGTCTCTGGCCATTTTATGCCATAAGATGGAAAAGTTGGTATGCACGATAAATAATTTAGCCACAGGTGTGTGAGGTGGAGTGAGAGAATATCTATCCAGCTGAAGTGTTTTTTTATCTCCAAGCGTATCGTAGTCGTGGGTAGAGGTGTGAATGATGGACCCTAAATCTGGTTTATGTCCCAGTGTAGTGTATACCTTTACACACGTATATGAGGTTAATATCTTCCATAAGGATGGTTCAGACTCATTTGCTTTGCTTAAGATAATAAACATGCTTTTACATAGGATCTGGAATCTGAGTTTATTGATAGTTTGTTGTTTTTCATAATGAAGATGTACTGTTATTGTGCTGGTCATATTTCTGTCATTGCTCATGTGTACAGGAATTGTAATATATACATTCACTTCATACTTACTCTATTGACATTAGTTTTGCTATGAGACCTTGACAATGTCCTGCTTGTAAAACAACCAATTTATCAATTAATTCTAGGCAGTGAAAGTTTTGGACCCGACTTTAAATAACGTATTGCCGCAATACTTCATTTAAATGTAAATTTGTGCTTTATCGAATTCTGGGGATGCGACAGATTGATTCTGATTTAGTAGTTTCCTGAGCAGTCCAGTTATAAATAATCACGTTTTGATTTGCACATAATTTTAAAATATTTACAATGTGTTGCAGTAATGGAATGCTAAACATTAGTCGTTATTTCATCCATCGGCTTGTTGAACATTAGATTGACGAATAAGGAAATAATTCAATGCATTCCGAACATGCATTGTATGCAGTTAAAGATAATGCCAGTAATTCAAGTAACGCATGAACATGTCTCCCAACCTCACTCACCAGTCCAAGCCAGTAATTGTCAATGGGACATGACTTTAATGGAAACAAATGTGCTCTAATGCTAATGGACCTAGGTGATTCACCAGTGAGTGGACAGTATCTGTATGTTGATGGTTCCTTGCTGTGAGTTTAATACCCAGCTTAGGGTGCTTATTCCGGAGATGGACTCCAACCATCACATCTTGACCTCAGCACATAGGTCAGTTTCCTATTGTCTGTGAAGCATCCTCAATAAAGCTCTATGTGTGGCCATTTGTGTGAATTGCCCTTGAGAATTATTTAAAATGAATTGCCATCTATAATAGTTTTATTCATGTCTATTAAAAGCTTCCTAGAATCGGTTGTGGAATTGTTTCAGTAGAACTGAAGAGCAGTCGTGGTATATTATGAATATTGTGGCTCATTAAGTTCAAGGAGACTTCTTTTAGTACCACTTCAGAAGTCTATGAAGTTATCACAGACAGATTTGCAAGTCTGACATTTGCCGAGTGAATGCAGTAACATTCTGGACACAAGAATTCAAAGGGAATGCAAGTAATTTGGTTAATGTTAGAAGGGGAAAATCTGGCAATTGTTTGGTCAGTTGCCGGAATCTTGATGGTCAGTGGCCAGAATTAGTGATAGACGGAGCACCTGGTATCCCCAGTGGTCATCCGAGTCGGGGCACGTGCTGCCTGTCAACAGATGATATCAGTCCCGGTGTAGGCAGCCTCACCATCTCCCCGGTGTGTTCATCCGATCTGATGCCCAACTAATTTGTATGGCTGCTTCTGTTCAGGAGCTTCCTGTGGCTGTGTCTCAATCTGTCTTCTATGCTAAACCTTCCTGTGTCTGTCTCAATCTGGATGACTGTGTCTCCTGTCCAAGACCTTCCAGAGTCTGTGTCTGTCTCCTGTGTGTCTCCTGTGTCTCTGTCTCTTGTGTCTCTTGTACTTGACCTTTCTGTGTCACATGCCTCAATGTGTCTTCTGTATACCTCCACAAATAGCCAATCCCTTAGCTTCTTTCTGCTTGTCCCATTTCTTGAAATGATCTCTCTATACTATCTTCTACAATCAGCCTTGTAAATAGGAAACACTGCTATATATAACACAGAAGAGATCAGATACATGTCTGCTTATCTGTCTTTGTGCAGGCACAATACTCACAGCCTTCAGTTTAAGTCAGATTTGTAATGATTGCATGTCAAATTTGGAAACCTATCACATGTTCCTTGTAATTACTTTTACCAGTTGTGCATGAAATATTTATAGCACATAGAATGGGAAATGGTTAACATTTCCAAGATGGCTCAATACACAGTAATTGTTTTTAAACGCATGTTTAGCTACAAGTTGGAAACTATTGGTTCATGTCATTAAAACCGTACCGTTTTACATTGAAGAATAGCGGCAGTTAATTCTATTCAATTTGTAACATTATTTTGAAATATTTGAAAGTAACAAATTATTTATTTTCCTCTGGTGTGGTCCAGACATCTTGGAAATTTGAACCTAGTCTGTGGTTCCTCTATCCCAGGGTGATATTGGGGCCTTTGATGCATGAATAACATGAACTTTCATGTAGGGTTTTTCCCTCGAGCATATCATGGTCATTTTTCTGCTAGATTTAACTTGCAAACAGATGGTAAGCCACGAGCAAAGCCAATCCATCAACTGACTGCAATTTTCCACAACGATGGACAGATCGCTGCCATATTTGTTATTTTGGCTGGTCCGCTGCCAGGAAAGACACGGCAGTATGGCCGGTGCTATCGTGTAGCGATCTCCTCCGATCTCCTAGCTCCAGGCACTGACGGCTTGCTTGACCCCTTCATTGCCACTGGTCAGTTTATTTACCTGGTGTGTCCAGAATTGACCACATCTGGATACACTGTGTCAGCTTTGAATTCTACCTGGCTTGGAAGCAAACTGGGCCAATAACATTATTATTTTAGTACTGTAATAAAATGTAATAATATGATGGAATAAATTGTGGAATATTTTGCATTTGCTTGTGTTTGCGTTGGTGACTATGTACATGTTGTTGAAATAAGTATTCCGATTTTTTGAGATTGTTAAATTTCAAACTATTTTTTTCTAAAAGTATCCTCATGAATTTGGCAATTAGGGGAAATAATTATGAAGGTTTTCTTTTTGTTTTTTTGTTGTTTTGTCCATGGTAGGCAGCAAGTTCACCTGTATAACAGTTTTTTTAATAAATCCAACAGGCTCAGCCATGGCTGGTTAGTCTTACACATAATTGTTGTACGTTTCTCCTACACTAAGTATATCCATTTCATATTGCTGCAAGCTATTGCACACCCAGGCATTATTGACAAAAATGCAAGCATTATTTATTTACATTATTAGCTATGCTGTTGTAAGTCGCAGTACACAGTAATCATCTCAGGAATGCACAGTTATGATGTCTGGCTATGTGCCTAAGTGCTCACAATAATTAGATTTCAAGTCACATTTAATTTAGTAATAAACATTATGTCACTCATGTGAAACCTGCGGCGACTGGGTTTCTATATAGGATTCACATTCCTACTTACTGAAAGGAGTAAAAAAATAAATATGTCAACAGATTTCTCTTTCTAAATGCAATACAATTTATTTCCAAATTTGCTAAGCCATTCAAACTGAGTTTTTATTTGGTTATGGAAGAGAAGAGACTGTTGATTCAAGATTAATGATGATGAATTCGGGCAATAAGGTGGTAAAATATACGTTTTATTGCATTTACGTGAAGCTACTGACAGGAAGATGTGAAAAGTACACTATGGGCTAGGAAGGAGGTATTTCTGTGAGGCAGTCTCCTTGCTAAGTGCATGGTACAATAGCAGTTGATTAAGTGCTCTGGGATAAATGCTCGATCAACATGGAGATAATCACTCCTTCTGATACAGCCACTGGCCATGTTTTAACAAAAAAAATAACGTTGCTTATCAAGGAAACGGTCCATTCTTGCTCTGACCAATGGGTGACCGTTAGACTTGAGAGGGAAGCTATTAAAACAATCAATGACTTTGTTTGCCCAGCTGATTCTGCTGCAGGGGTCAAGGTGCCGTTTATTATTTGTCAAGGAAAAGATTGAGAGCCCATTAGGACATCCATTCCTCTGTGCATGTCTGGCCTGACCTCTGATTGCTCTAAATACATTGGGGATAAGGTGACATCTTTCACTGGCGTATATTTTGATTGACTTTTAGTGAGTTTGTAGTGGCCTGGAGGGCTAGAGGTTCTTGATTGGAAATCTACAGATCTAAATTACTGTTTGATAGAATGGGAGTTTATTTCATCAGGTGATGGTAGGAGTAATGGATTGTGGACATTGCTTTGCTTTTAAATCTAATATGGTTCTGGTCAAGATTTAGTTGGGTCAACATTTGGTCATCGCAGACATGTGGCGGTATTGATAGTATCAATTCAATCTTTATCGTTTGCTGTAAAAATATTGCATGATAGTTGTTGTAATAAATAGGCATTTTAATACCTAAATATTCCATTATTTGGTTTTAGATAGTCCATTTAATTTTTAGTGATTCCACAGGGTATCAATAATGTAAACAAGAAAGCAATTTAGGTTAAAACTTTTTGTATTTTACTGTAATAACAAATATTCACTATATTTCAACAGGAATACTGTCATATAAAATTGTTTCTGCAGACTGATTATATCATATGCAAATAGCAGAATACAGTATTCAAGTGCTAATGTAGGCAAGACAGGAATTCAGCTGTAAAAGTTCTTGTATTATCATAATAGCAAGTATTCACTATATTTCAACAGGAACACTGTCATTGAATTGTTTCACTATATGCAAGTGCTAGGGAGTCATGCTACCAACATATCATTGGGTACAACTCTTCATCTTGGGATAATAAACAATAGATATATGCCAGTGGACCCCACCCTAGTGTTCTAGAGTTGGGAAGAAGATCAGATTCCTGCAGAAGTATAGATGATGCTTTCAAAGAAATGCCAAATTCTTGACCAGAGGTCAGTGAGCGAGAGTTGTGTGTATCTAACAATGTGGAACAATGCGTAAAAAGGAAGCCAATTGCCTTGGAGTATTAGTCTTTGTCTTGAAGGCATGTCTGATGTGTTTGTATAGATGCTGGTGGGACCATCTCTTATTAATGAGACATGGAAGAATTCGTCTTCATATTCTGACCAGATTTTTGTCCAGAAATTGGATACAAGTTATGAGGATCTATTTGTTTGACCATTCCAGAAATCCAACATCATCCCTTTCTATGGCCGATGGTTTTAATGTCTTTTGTTTATTGTCCAAGTGGTGTCAAGTGCATTCATGTTTTGATCTCCTATATCTATCATATATGAATTATTGACATTAACTTTTCTTTAGTTTATGACCCCCCTTTGCCTCAAAAACACATTTATGAAGCTATAAAAGTCAATGTATTTGTCAATTGAGTTGGGAAGTAATAAATACCTGATCTTTTATAACAGGTATTATCTGGGCTTTGCATCTAGTTTGAGATCCCATCAAGGTGATCATGAATGATGTGTTTTTGACAGGTGGAAATCATACACTGCCTGACAAGAAGACTTCTAAGGCTTTGAATAGCTTGGCTGTACTCGGATTTCTAATGAATATTTCAGGGCATCTGATAAGGCTTTTAGTTGTGGATTATCGCTGATAATGAAATAAATTTGTCAATTTTATCCTGAATAGATTTGTAATATCGTGGTAACTAAAATTCCATATTTATTTCAAGAGTCACGCCAGAAATTGGCAATACAAAACCTGTCAAAGCTTTGACATTGGAGTATGACAAGAACAAATTGTACAATGTAATGACACGCTTAGACTAGGTTAAAGAACTAATACTAGCTAAAACTTGTTTACAAAGTATCCAATAATACAGGAAGAGAATAGGATTATGACCATATTATAAAAATAATGTTAAAAACTTTACTAAATCTGGTTGCATATAGACGCCACCAGTAAGCTATTATGATCAGTTTATTCATGAGTGTATACATGAATTTACATTTCTTTTGTCAATGTCAACCATTGTCATTGAAGGTACGTATTCTATATGCTATCTTATTTTTAATACTAAAAGTATCAATACTGGATAAATTAATACTACTCATTAATGGTACCTATTCTATATTTTATCTTATTTTTAATACTAAACGTATCAATACTGTATTAATTAATACTACTCTTTAAAGGTACCTATCATATATGCGCTCCTATTTTCAATACTGAAAATATCGATACTGAATTCATCAATCCTATGTGTATCAGTGCTGATTGTATCAATATGAGCATATTTCAGAAGTATCGTATTGTAATCCATGGGGATGTTCTAGATGAACTCCAGCTAGGCTTTCTGGATCAGAGGTGGCTAACAGAACGGTGGCAATAACCCAACGCTGGTGTTTAGAAATTACTGGGTTTTACTTTTGGGACTTGTTAGCTCAACAGGAAATAGATGGCGGTTACCAAGGTGAACACAGGATTGTATGACCCGAGGGAATTGGGAAAGACCTCAGAATGATGAACAGTTAGATGTTTACTTAGACCCTTGGGATCAATAGTAAACAGATTGTTAGGACTCTCCATGTAATGATGGCTTCAGGACGGAGTTCAGTCTGCCACTGTGTATTAGTCCTCACTGAATCAGAGTTCTACGTAGTTGATGCTTGTATGATTGCAATTACTGCTTGTGTTGCTTTACGCTTAGTTAATGTAAGTGATGGATGAGCTTTTCAGTTATTGTGACTAAACTGAGTAACTCGGTTATATTAATAAAATGCAGATAGTAGTTTTACTTAACGATATTCTAGTCTGTGCTTGCAGGTTTACTGCCACATTTAGCATAACAGATGTTGCAGGTTTCCTCCTGCCCTAAAGTGAACAAGCCGTGATATAAGTGAAAGAATCTGAAAGTGGACATAAACCCCACTTTAAATAAGTGAAGAAAGACACAATTAATAGAAGCATTCTTCTTTGAACTAAAATTGTTTCTGATATAAAGTATCAGTTCTTGAGAAATTTCACTTTGACATCAATAATAATGTATTGTATAGTTTACATTGCATTACATATAGGTGAAAAAGTCCCACTGCGACATAAAACAACAAATCACTCATTATCCTCTAATTTCCTTGGTATCTATAGGACTTTAAATATTTCTTGCATCATAAACCAAGATGGTAATCATGTTTCAAGAAGCTCCACACAGGACATTGACACACATGCTCTGCCAGGAGCTTATAATACCTGGCACAAAATGAATCCCAAAATGTTCTCGTTATCACCAAAAGTTTGTCAACATCTCTGGCTTCTGGATATTAAATTGTCAAAACTGACACTCCTAAAGCCATTAAGGTATCTCCTTTAATTAACAAAGACTAGCTACTGCAGGTTTCTGTGCTGGCCTATGCCATGTGGGGTCAGCTCCCTGCTAATGAGATGGTGCTGATTACTCTGATATATGGGGATAAGTTGGCACCTTTTTCTGGAAGAGTTCATACCATGAGATCCCTAATCTCAAAATCTAACTTCTGGGGCCCCATTGCTAAGAAGAATTGTAGCGCTACAATAGTTGTAACTGGGCTCCTGCCCCAATAGAAAGCATTGACATTACAATAGTTGTAACTACAATAGTTCTGAGCAACGGGGCCCTGATAATACAACATGGTGGTTAACCAATCACGTATTGTGCTTCAACTATGACTCATTTTTGTAGCACTAATGGCTTCCTTTTGAAAAATATTAATTAAACTAGTTTGTTAGTTCTCCCATTCTGTAGGATGATATCCTAGCCTTGCTGGCGCTTAGTCTTGCGGTTTCTGACTTCGCTGTGAAGGATGGTCATGTTCAAGTGACACACAGTACCTCATCGTGTCGTGTCAGTGACACACAAGCAAGTATTCTTGTTGTCTTCAGTATCAGAATAGAACACTGTGTTGTGTCTTCCTATCATTAAAGTACTCATGTTTCATACAAGACAGATGTTCTACGAGGTCTGGCTGAGGTGGTGTCTGTGTTGTAGGATGATCCTTCAGTTATCCAGCTTCTACAAGTTGAGCATAATATATGGAGTTGATCAGTTGAGCTTGTGGAGTACAGGTGAAGTTGTCATTGTCATCATACAATGAGACCTTTCTAATATTCTACTAGGCTCAAAGAACTCACATTCAACTTCATATTATATTGTATGTAACCTTATTCAACTAGACTCCCAAGAACTCACATTCAACTTCATATTATATTGTATGTAACCGTGTTCAACTAGACTCCCAAGAACTCATATTAACATCATAATATATTTTTATGTAGTATCATATTTTATTTTTCAAAATAAGAAAAGAAAATTGGTCTTAATATCAGTTTATATTAATAGATTATCAAAATGCTTACCACAATTGTTAGCTAGAAATAAAGAGCAGTGCAATACTGACTAATAAGATACCTGTAATAATATCAGAAATGGACAAAATAACTTTTAAGAGCGTTAAGGTGGAATTTTCACTACTTTACCCATTAGAACGTCCAGAAACGGACCCATTAACAACCATCTACATGCATAGTCCAGGAGATCTGTATCAATACAGGTTCCATTTAGTGCATAGTGCTTCTATTCTTATCAGCCCAACACTACTATTACTGCATTTAACTAAGGTCTACCAATAACATGTCTTCAAGAAGGTTCAATACAGACCAGACTGAATTCTGACCAGAGACTGACCAGGCCTGATAAAGACTGCTGGTCAGTAGTCCACGGCATGCAGGGTATCTTTCAGCGATCGGCTGAGTAATGACGGCTCTGTCAGTGATAAATACCCTGTCATTAGATAGGTAATGTTCAGCCCACAACGTAAACAGCTTGCAAGCTGGTCAGTGGTGGGAGTGATGGATGGACGGTCCTGTCAGCAGACAGATAGAGGTATCAACTGGGCCACGGTCTGGACACTTACTTAGACTAATAATGAAATGAAAACAGTGCGGTAATCAACGAGTGGCTTCTGTATCGGCTGCTGGGACATCACGGAGATGCTTTATGAAAATGATAGTCCATAAAGTCCTACCTTGATGTTGTTGTTCAGAATTATCTGGATCAGATGAAAGGGAATGTCATCAGTTTTCATATATAGGTCTTTGGCTGATGTGGTTATGAACAATTCTTTTTTAATTATGTAAAGTTAATATAATGCTTCCAGATTGATTTATTTCATCAGAAAAAGATTGGATTTTTTTTTTTTTAGTCCAGCACATATTTTGTCAATAATATTATCTAGATATGTATTAAAATAGTTCAGAATAAAATAAAAGACAACTAAAGTATATGCATTTTGGACAGTATGGATGTTAATTTAATAATTTATTTATTTTGATATAAATAACTGTCACTTTTCATTATAGAACCACTGCATGGATTGTCATTATTGTTAGTCTATAGATAGGATTCATCTCATTCTGAGGATTATGTGCAGTGTTTATTGGCCATACATTAACATAGATACTGACAGAGCAGGCAGCCACTTCCCTCTCTGCAATGCATACAATGATACATGCACCCATAATGTAGAACACATTAACCCATATCAACTTTATTGATAATTTGATAATGGCTATCTTTATGGGCATCGCATCACATTAATATTGAGTAGTTTTGTGGAGATTAGTATCGCTGGAATTCAAACTATATGACATTTGCTATTAATGAACCTGCGATCATATAGCATTATCAGAGTATGTGGAGATAAAGACAGGAAGTTAGACAGTCCTAGGGATGGACCTTTGGACATGTTTGCTGTTTGAAAGCTAGACAAATCACTCTCAGACTATCTCATGTGATCTTCCCCTTGCCATTGACAGATATAGTCTATAATCATGTGGCTGCATTAGGCCCTGGCACCCATTCATTTTACATTCACATTCCTAATTTGACTTTGACATTTTCTTTAACTCTCTTCACACTGGAGGCAAACACAACTGCCCTGAAGAGCTGAGTCCGTGCCTGGTCCAGTGGGGAAAGGGTTAACCTTTGCCCTGCTAGATTGATCAGAGTTCTATTGGGCATTACTGGTTGCCTCCAAGATAAAGAAGGTCAATAAATGTGTTGTATCTCACAGACAAATCATCTTCACTGATGCCCTGGAACACTTATCTATTTTGATGTATCTTCGTATATGCCAGTGTGTCTTTATCTGTAGTAGTGAAATTAAGCTATAGAAGATATGCAGCGCTATCTGGTAATTTAATGGTTTAACATTCCTAAGAGTTTATAGACATATTGATCATTAAATGTGTATAGCTTAATAATCTGTCATTATATTACTTGAAATATTACAACATATTTGAAATTGAATGTACAGTATTTCATTGGAATGGTAAAAGATGACCACATGATTTATTAGTTTATTTGTTAAGTTAAATAGCTTGTAAGAGGTTCAGTTCTCTGACAAAAGGGTTGAATATGTATGCAGTACATCACAATGAAATGCACTGTATAGTAGGAGAGTTACAAAAAAACGAAAGGTCATACATATACACCCTGTACTGTATATCCTACTCATGTGTGAACAAGGCAAGACATCAGTGTCTGAACAGTTCATACAATGTCCAGAGGGAAGGTATCACTGCTGATAGTATCATGTCACAGGCAAAGAAAACCCTGGGTATTGATGAGGAGGTTTTCTGCCTGTCACTGATAACCCATGTGTCCTGTGGATACATTTCATGGTCCAACGGACCTGAGTAAGTGATCTGTCTGTGTGTGACATGGTCATTCTGACGTCCAGAGGGCCGATGTCTCTAGTGACAGTCTGGCTGTTCTTGATGGATGGTTCTGCCAGGTACAATGCCTTGGGTAATATAACTATCATCTGTACCAACTGACCACCACTAGACTTGCATCACAGCTCGGGACGGACACTTTGTCCAAATGTAATCATTCCAGGGAATTGGTTAATATTTGGCATGGATGAGATGCTATGTCATTTAACACATCGACATTGAGATTTCTGAAAGGATGAGGAATTAAAAGAGTATTGGTTTCAGTTGAAGTAATGCTTTATTCACCTGCAGCAAATGATCTAGGTACTTCTTCGATGGTGGCCAAATTGGTTTCCTGAACCGTAGACATGTGATGACAGGATCCTCGCATTGCTTCATTGTTTTCATAACTGTCATTGTCTTCATGGTTGTTGGTGATTGGCAATCAGAGAGTAGATTATGTACATTTCACCTGTAAATAGAATAGATTATGTACATATCTGCTGTGAAATTTGGATGTTACATGTCAACAAAGCAGTGTCATCTGGGTGTAACAAACTAATAGTCCAAGATTGTAGTTTCTGTGTTCCTTGGTCCATCAGTACCAGCCAGTGCTCACAGGTTTTCTGTAACATTCATCACTATTATAGATGTTGCAGGTTTCCTCCTACCCTAAACTGATAAGCATGATATGAGTGAAAACAAATCTTGAAATCAGCTCTAACTTACAATTATAGAAGGAAAATAAATTACTGTTTACCAAACAGTACATGGTGAATAGTTCAGTGTGCTGGGTAAGAAAATCTTATCTGTAGCCAAACTCATATGTTATAGTATTTAATGGAATTAACTATTATTTTTCTTGAGCTTATCGCTGGAATATGAAATCAATTTAAAGGTTGGCCAAACCCAATATTCCAAGGTAATACACATGTACAGTGAAATGGAACTTTAGCAGAAACATTCCACCAATGTCCTTATTTGTTCCATCTTTCAACTCTTCATTTCATCAGCAGTGAGCACAGCAGGTAGCAGTCAGCTTTGGAAGCTAGGAATGCCAAACTTGACATATCTGTCTTCTGGTCTTCTCCATGTTTTTCCTCAGATAGGCCTTCACAGTCAACAACGGTCAATCTAGTGGCATCCCTGGTCAGATAGGAATGGTAGAGGTCAGATAGGAATGGTGGGGGTCAGATAGGAATGGTGGGGGTCAGATAGGAATGATGTGGTCAGATTATAGGAATGGTGGGGGTCAGTTAGGAATGGTGGGGGTCTTCTTGGCATCTGAACTGTTGGGTTATTGGCACCTGTAGTGACCAATGGACAAAACCAACCTCTCGTGGTGCTCACTGTGTACCTAGACCCATGAAGACATTCCAGTCTTGTGTACGTTTTGACAAGGAAGAGCTTGGTAAAGCACTAATGGGTGGCTGTGCTGGAGGGGACTTGCTGTTCTATGCTGTACATTAGCTTTGTGAGGACCAGTCAGTCTCAGTTCACCTTGGAAAAACCAGACACATGCCAAAGTAATGGACAGCTCTATGGGAGCTACTTGGAGGGGAAAATACTAATTGTTGACTGTATTGTGTGTGGGCAGAGGGTATGGGCAGGGTGTCGGATATTTAGAGGAAAATATTGTTTGTATTGAGAAGGAATGCCCTGTTGGTATTGGAGTTAATGAACATGTGTCTGACATTTTTTATCTTGGATTGTTTATTGTCTAATGAATTACTTCTGCAAAGCTAAAAAGCAGTTGTGTAAAAATATTAACTATTTTTTTCAGGCATGTGTATATATTAAATATGGAAATTTTACACAATGTGAGCGTTTATTATTGGAGAATGTCATCACAGTTGACATTACTAATTATACTGTTTTATCTTGTAATAGATATGTCAATCACCCAAATTAGTACATAATGATTTGTTGAGATTAGAATCTTAATTGGTATTTGCATTTTAATTAGACATTTTAATTTTTTTGTGATTATCACCACATGTGATCGAACAATGATGTAATTAGTTATGGACACCTCTTTGTTGTATTTTATTCGAATTGGAAGCTATTTTCATTGTGTATAATCAAAATTTGAAAAAAGTATTGTCCATCAATTTCGACAAGCTTCAGTGTTTAAAGCAAAGGAATACAACATTATGGTCTAAATTGATATTCACTAGCCTTTATTGTCAGACAGATTTTTAATTATATTCCTTGCCAAGTCTAGATTCAAGAAGCAGATCATGATTCCTGCATCGTTGTTTTCATGTCTTCTTGAAAGTGGTGTACAGCCCTCAGTGGGACTTCTGAGAAACCATCGTTGTCCATGCTGCTAATAGGCTTCTTCACTGCACGTGTTCAGATCTCAGAACAAAGATATTCCATGTTAACAATGGGCCAACATTTGCTGCATTGTTTGAAGAAGTTAATGGGTTGTTTTGAAATATTGCTATTTGTATACACAGTCTGACTAATAGCAACTGAGTAGGGACTTGTTTGTGTCAAACTGTGAATACATTTAAGGCATTGGGAAGAGATACTGTGAGTTTTGAATGGTCAAGTTGTTACTTTACTAATGGCTGTACTACCAAATAAATTGTTTCATTATTGTGTGTAACTGACAATTGAAGAGTCTCATTTAAGCATTTTTGGTTTGTAATTCTTGGAACTCTACAATATCCACTCCAGATTGTTAGTACATGTACATTCAAGTATTATTTTATAAAAGAATCTGAAGAAGTTACTTTCTATGTATGTGACTGTATCCTCAACAGCGTAATTCCAGATGTTAAATATGAGAATGCTGTCATCCTGAAGCAGATATGTTTACTTCCAGGACCTGTTTTGGAATGTTGCAAGAAGATTAAAGGATTTGTCTGGTTTTGCTCAAATAATGTTTTTATTAGTTTTTCAACACATTAAAATGTAAACATTCATGCAAACTCGACTAATAAGCATTTGAGAACCATGCATGTCCTTTCCAGAATGTTTTAGAACTTCAAGCTAGAATGCTGTTCTGGTTTCCAGATAGTTCTATCCACACATCTAACCTCAAATTAAATATTCTATTCGGTTGATGTTCAGCATACCCTGGAGATGTGAACTTTTCCTGCCAGTTGGTTATGTCATTGCTATTTTCCCGAAAATTTGAGAAACGTTTTGGCATGGATTTGATTGGATCTCTGGGAGGTACAATTGGCCTGGAAGGTCTAGCTTGGAGTCTGATCGGGTTGATGAGATTTCATTTCCCCTGACTACTTCAAATTATTCCTATCCACCTAATTAATCTGTTGCATCTCATTATCGTTCTTACAGATTTTCGTTGACCTCAGGCCAACGTTTGTGAGTCACTACCCTTTTTGAAATCTGAATGTTCAGTTTCAGCCTGCCTCATTGTGTATCTATGAGTAATACTGCATGAAAATGAGCAATTGCTTGTATTCTCAGAAGATTATGTCTTGAAGGGTAAACCTAAAATTGGTATGCTCAAATGGTGTTTGTCAGAAGAGTATTTCTCTACAAGAACATGAGCAAATCATCAATTAAAGAAATACATTCAGGTGACTGTTCAATCATCATATTTATAAACAGATTTATGTTTCTTTACCGTCTAGTGAACAATTACTTCTAACAGCAATGTTGTTTGAGACCCAAGCATTATTGCTACTTTGTGCATCTTGTCATGGTATATTTATCTCCATGTGTTCGACTATCTTCTGGATAACGACAGTGGACAATGATGTCTGGGTCTCGAGCAGCCACTTCATTGCACGGTATTCCCCAGAGATGTGGCATGGTCTGGATGTCAGTGTAGCAAAGCCAACTCTGGTTTAATTAGTTCAGGTATCTGGGTCCATTCATCCCCACACTGGTAGTGCCCCACCAGTATCCACAGCACCCACAGGATCCACAGTAAGCCACCTAGCACCCACAGGATCCACTGTCACACACAGGTGTCTGTAGCTGGGTATCCTTTCACAGAGCTCTGTTATCTGCTAATAGAGACCATTGCACTGTCATTGCAGTGTTATTAGCTATTGGCAGAGAGAGCATTACGGTCTCTTGGTGGATACGAGAGCTTTGTGAAATGATACCCGGTCTCTGTGGATGTCACCACTGCTCATCACAGGTCCAGATTGTTCTGGAGACAATTTGATCATCCCTCAGGGCCATCCACCATCTGGTGACATATGTACAAAGATGCATGTCGCATGCTACATGCTTTCCATCTAATGGCAAATAGACAGACTGCATATGCTCCAGCACAGACTAATGGGAGAAATGGCTGCATGTTTTTTTTGTCACCATGATGAAGCATGATTGTAGATTTGCTGCTCTGACGCAAAGTTGTGTGATAGATCGGGTCCATCAGCCGGAGTCTAACCCAGTGGCGAGGTGATGTTACTGGAATGCTGTCAGGCATTCATTATGCTGTGTGTGTTGTAACCCATGATTTCCTCTTGCTGAACCTTTTCCTCCTGGCTTTTTGTGCTCATTGTGGTTTAAATCTGGTTCTGTCTAAAGCCTCATCTATCACCAATGATGGTAGCACTCTGGTAGTACTCAGGTGCTGACTATTCCTACCATGATGCATAGTCTGTTGAAGAAGGAATTCCATAAGCCAATGTAGTTGAATATGGTTGTAGGATCTTGTCCGTATTCCTAGTTCTTTGTATGATTAACATGTGTTTCTGGTTGTGTTTATATTGTGGAATTCTTGATGTTGACTATCAGATTTCGATTAAATACCCTCCTTCATATTATGTTCCTGAGAACTTAAGACATTACACATACACACCCATACTACACTCATGTTAAAAGGAATTTGACAAAACTTAATTCTGAAATATAAACAGTTATAGATGTATAAAGATAATAACTATAAAACATTAATGCCTCAGTATCTTGGTTGAATTATTAAATTGTTATGGATAATGTGTACAATAAACATTCAGTTTACAATGTCTTCAGTATTCGGAAATGCATCAATTACCACGACTACCAGTGATGGGAGTATAGAAGACTCTGTCATGTTTAACACTGTTATTTGCATATCAGTCGAACCATTATTAACCATTTCAGTCACATCTAAATCTCGAGATTTTAACTGAGATTACTTAGGCACGGTGCGAGTCAATTTAAGACTGATGATCCTGACTCGACCTGGTTATTGTACGGTGAATGAGTGATGCGGTATTGAACTGACAAGAAAAAACCCACAGCCCCTCATTCAATGATTGACTACGTTCAGCACTGCTTTTCTCTTTATCTTCATTTCTTGTCAGAAGTTGTTGTTATTAGATTTCCGTTGGAAACGTAACGAAGTATTTTTTGATTGGGCGAGTTGTCAGCTATAATCAGGATCAGAACGTCTGGGAAGAACTTGTGATAATATGTGGTCATGTTTCCTGAAGCTGTCATAGGGATGTCTTACCTCACGTAGTAATGTGAGTAATGACGGAGACTTTTAAGGTCTGACAACATTGCAAATATGACTTGTCAGCTTTTGATCAGCGCGAGTGATAAAGATTGCTCCTTAATCTTCTTGATTACAAATGGCTGCTCTTTTTTCTTTAATGGTATACAGAAAAAAAAAGAGTTCATCTTATAATGGTAATCTGATTTGTCCATTAAGGCTAACAAAAGATTTCCCTTACAATACTTATTAATCACGATGTCGCGGACATTGTATGAAGTCCTAACAGGATGTAATTAAGGCATGCAATGTTAAGAGCAGCCTAGAGCAGCTTGGAGCAGCCGTAACAGTCTTCATACTGGAGGTAATGGAAACAATATGTACACTTCTATATACATTTTCATACTGATTAATGATCATTATAAATTAATGATTAAAACTTGTTGATACAATTTGTAATGTAAATGATTGATGTCAGTCTTGTTATGAATGCTGAAATAAGGTGCTGAAGTAGGAACATTATTCTAAATATATATCATGGTTACTTATAACAGACTAAATTTACGTGATTCTCTTAAATCCAGTCTGCACTCACCTTGATAAATAATCCATAGTTCTCAGCTCTACTCATTTTAAAACTTTACATATCTTTGTCGACTTTGAAAGCCATTTTAGTACATTTAAATGATTCTTTCACATTTCTGAATCCAAGGTTCCGTCTTTGACATTAAAAATAAACTCAGGATATGTTGTCATCTTTGAGATTACTATTGTCATCACATTGACGGGTCATTCGTTTTTCTCTCCCTCTTTCTCAGAAGCTCTGCTGTGTTGAGTGGAAGATGTGTTTGTTGAACATACTTTATCTGGGAATGTTAACAAGGGTGGTCCAATTCATGACAGGACGTTTCAGTGTTAACTAGGAGAGCAAGATTACACTGTCATGGCCCATGTCTAGAATCCACGCATTCTGAAACATAAGCACTTACCAATAATGTATATCAAGCCGTGTCACATTTGGGATAAAAACCATATTTATTATTCCAGGATTTGAAGATAATGAAGCATTTAGATAAAAGGAAAATAAATTAGAAATACTGACACCCATATAGATAGATTTTTGAGTTTTGCCTTTGGGGACAATACATGTGAACATAAGATACTAATAATGAATGCTACGAGTATTACTGAAAATGTCGGAAATGTTTTTATCGGATTTTATCTCATTCTATTTTTTCCCGCTCCTCCTGTGATTTATGTAGAAGGTTATCAGAGAAGTCAGTGGGAGAGGGCTTTACCCACATAATGAAATGATAGATCTGTAAGCTAGGCGGCCATTGACACAAGGAATCATGGGTGAACAGTAGTCAACACCAGGGTTCGAAGGCCAGACCACTGTTTTTACCTTTCATTTAAACCATGATGGGAAACTGCATGGTTCAGACTTAGAATACCTCCATGTGCAGCATTATTGTTCAATTAGTCAATACCTGGTAGTTTCAAAATGTCATTATATTATAAATGTTATATAGTTTTAAAAAATTGTAAGTTTTTCATTGTGAATTCATGATTAATGATATTATATTGTAATATTCTTATGTGTTATAATGATAGTGATATGACACTGGGCATGGCAATGATTATTGAAACATAAAATTACAATCCTTCGAAGAAGTAATTACTTGAATGTAATTGGAAAAGTTTTCTTTTAAACCTAGATCTATCTACTACCTATAGTCCCATTGAAAGAATTTCAAGTTCGTTAATTCATATGAAAATATGTCAGTAGTTCATAAGATTAAGAA
Source organism: Lepetodrilus fucensis (assembly GCA_032361325.1). Lineage (NCBI taxonomy): Eukaryota > Metazoa > Mollusca > Gastropoda > Lepetellida > Lepetodrilidae > Lepetodrilus > Lepetodrilus fucensis. Next base: position 4,755 of record JAUTBV010101294.1, on the reverse strand, counting down.
TGATGTTTTTCTGTTTGATCTCAGTTCACATTTGTAACTCTCAAAATGAAAGATTTGAGTTATCGTTGCTTCTCTGCCTGGCACTATGATAAGGCTAGAAAGGTTATCAGAATTGCTTATTTTATTATATTTTATTCTTATCAATTAGCATTCAGAAACCAGCTTCATTGAGCTTAACTTTCCTGTAGTAGTAGAACGGCATACTCAATATTGGCGTACTCAATATGTTCTTGACATTAACATTGAAGTAAGTAATCACCATAATAGTATGTTTCATTACAAGAAAACAGTAAACATTTACTGGAATTTGAGAGCCAGTGTTTTGATCCAGCAAGAAACCTACCGACTGTGAAAACCGATAACCTCAGATAATGCTGATGGTCACATCACAGCTCTATCACAACCTCTAAAGTATCAAAGCCATTAGTAGTGTAAGCCAAATTGATATATCAGGTGAACCTCTTAAAACATTATAGTTTGCCCTTCCATCAAGATAAGGTGAAGATAGTGCATTGATATGTATACTTTTTCAGCAAAAAAAATTCAAGTACTTTGTAAAATACACCTTCAAGCATATATCAATCTCAAAAGAGCCCTGTAACTGTTTGTTGATAGATCTATGGGAAATCATTTATTTATAACACAATACTAGCTCGACATGGTGCGTTACTCAAATGAATCAGATAACGTAATAAAGCAAGACATCGCTGAATCCCCTTGTAAACTTCATGCATAGGAAATGTTACCTAATTATTCTAACCACCACGATTGCATTTGGTTTGCACTGTTCACGTTTATTTCGAGAAAAATATCTCTTCATTCCCAGTATGAATTAGTTGCCTGAGCTTGAACCCCCAGAAACACATTTGTCTGCATACGCTCGATGCATCCTGCATTGCAAGATGGCCCTTAATGCATATCTTGACAACATCCCCAAAAGAAAATCCATTTTGGCACCATGGAAAAACATATTGATGCAATTAGCCAACTGTTATCACATTGGATTTCACCAAGCTGTGCTCTGCTTCTGTATGATGTAATCAGAAGAACGTGCTGACATTGTAGGATACTACACAAGTCCGTGTCTTCAGGCTTTGACCTCAACTCCTCAATTGCTTCTGTGATGACCTTGACCCCAGTATTGTACGGCTGACCAGACTGTGATGATTCCTAAGAAGATAAATGGCGTTTTCCATCAAGCTATAGTTTGTTTTGACATGATCGGTCATGTTTTTCGGTTGGCATTTTCTGTTTTGACAGATTATAATGGAACAGCATATACATAATTTGTGCTTTTGACGATAAAGCTAGTAAATCATTACTAAATCTTGTTGTCTTCCTGTAGCCATATCCTAATTGGTTACGTTAATTACTTTGTTAATTTTTTATTATCCAATCAATAATTCTATGCTTCTACGAAACGAACATATTTTTATCACAGATATCATCCAGATCAATTTGAAGGCGTTTTTCCAGGAATGGGAGAAATCTATATTGTGTTTTAACTTCAAGTTTTAAGCAGCTGGGTTGTAGTAATAGGACAGGTGGACAGGAAGAGATGGCACTGTGAGAAGCTCGCATATAGACTCCTCACCACATGGCAGACAAGCTCCTTACACAGAAACTGATCAGACATTATTTATAGCAGGCATTTCAATTGATAGAGGAAGGACCTGCCGCTTCGGTATGGAGAGTCTGGGTACAAAGGAGTCTCCAAAGGGTGATTGCCACGGAACATCATGAGGAGACCATGCTGTCCTTAGTTCGGTTCCATCCATCCATATTCAGCAAGGACCGACTTATGCGTACCATACACAGACAACCATCTTCCAGAAATTGATTTCCTGAATTTTAAAGGTCATCATATACCGAATCGAGATATATGAATCATATCTGAAATCCATCAAAATCTGGAAGTGAAAAGTTATCCCGGTGGAAAGGAACCAAAGTGGGATGTTGATGTCATGCTATTCATCAACGGGTTTTATTCGTACCAATCAGACCTATTTATATAAAATTCAGTTATTGGTGTTTTGGGAGGGCATGCAAGGCTGCTTTTGATGCAGCTTTAAAAGAATGGCAGCTGCTTTCTGTACTGTTGTGTATGCAGAACTGATAGCACTGTGTTTAAACCTTCTTGAGGCAATGCTGATTTTTTTTAAATGCTATTTTAATAATGAAAAAAGTAACTTAATAAAAATGTGTTTGCTGTTAAATGCAGCCCTGCTGGCATTATCAGTTTTCATGACTGGGTGGAGCTGATGTATGGTGGACAGTGATTAGGATATATGATATTTATTTCAACAAGATCTGCTCACTTGTAATATCAGGGTTATCACAGAGTTCAGCATAAACCATCGCTTTTCATTTAATCATGTCCAAATTCATCATGTGTGTGTGCTCACAGATTCATAATTGGACCGAGCTTGTAACGGGCATGGAATAATTAGTGTAATCAAAGATCGTATGAAGGCTCACCGAAAAAACCCAACTTATTTGAAGAGTTTTCCAACTTTCTCCATTCACTCTCTTGTGACCCAGATGTGCCAGTTAGTTCAGAGCTAATTAGGAAGTGTGGCTAATTGGCTCTGTAATTTTTCTGACAAGGTACAAATATATTCCAGAGGTGGTACAAATATATTCCTGGGTTGTAGAACATGTGGAGACAATCTTGTTTGCATTCTAACTCTGTCAAGCAGAAAATATCGTACCATTTTTTCTCTCTAGCTAAATATGTTGCAAGTCTGATAAATATAGCCAGTCAAGATGGAAAGTTTGAATTAGTGCATAACATGCACTAATCAAAAATGTTCCAGGAAATAAAACAGATATTCAATGTATATCATAATTATTTCGTTGACAATCGAGTGAATTAATCTATCAATTCTTTATGTGGTGATCTGAACATAATACTTTCTAAATACAACTGACTTTCTTTTAAAGTCAGTTAGCTCGGAATTGATTACAAGTGCTCCTGATTGTGCGCTATTTGCGATGCACTTGCACAAAGACTGCTACCCAAAGCAGCCAACAATACATCAAGTGCTGTTTTACATGCTGCACTGAAATCGGAACAATGCAGCGGTATTAATTGCAAGCAATACTGTGGCCTCTAAGAGGAACTTGGTGCAGTTGCGACTGTAATAATTATATTTCCTTCCTACAACTCCACTCATGAAGGAAGCTATGTAAATGAGAGGAAGCCTCCATCTAATCATGAAAAACTTTATAAAATCGTGGGAAAATTTCTCTCAATTTTTTTTGGACCTACTCTTACATTAGACGCTAAGAGGTGTGTTTTTTTAGGGCGTGTTGTTGTTGATTGTTGTGTTAAGTTGCAATGGCAGCCATTACCGCCATGTTGTTTTGCATTAGGTTGCTTTTTCATCATGTATGATATGTGCTCTTTGTAGAAGGCCACGATAATGCCAAATGATCATGTAGTATGTACATCAGTGGGTGGACTGCTAAGAGGTATCACATATGATGAGCTGCAATACTTACCATGGACCCATGGGGAAACCATCCTGACTTTTTCCTATGTTGTGCTAGTCACCATGTATTATTTCACATTAGTAATGTGTTTTTGTTTAACATATTTATTTCTCAACTTATTCCAGCTAATACCTATGAGAAAGATCTGTATATGCTTAAAGGCATGAGAAACAAAAGAAATATATTAAAATAGAATAGTTAGTTGCTCGATATAATACTTGTATAGACAAATCAAATGTAGGCCTACATACTTTCAGGTGAAATATGTTTGACCATGAAATATGTCAACAAACCATGATTGTATGCCTTTAAAATTCTTAATAAAAATTGATGAAGATGAAGACACACATGTATGTATGACACACTTGTGTCAAGTACAGTGTCAAGTACAGTACAGGAACAGTATCCAGTATTAGAAGCTTCTCCTGGTTATAATTGCTTGACTTATTATTATGTCAATCATTGATTGAGATTATATGTTTCAAAGTAAATAGTATCATCTAGAAGCTAGGCAAGTCATGAAAATTAAATTTGGATATATTTTTTATACATATCTATTTCTGGAAAGAATTTCTATTTAAAAACTAAATTCAGTCTACAACACCCAAATGTGTAACAAGATAGCCTTGAACAATTTCAGCTGCTGAAAATAATAAATTATTATCGGGCTTCGTGTTTACGTCTTGTGGACAAACTAAAGCCTAGTGTTGGTAACACCTATCTGATTAGCGTTGTTAAATGTCCTCTTGTATCACAACTGTCAATGTCTACTGTAAATAGGATGGGCGATAACTCTCCTGATAACTCCTAATCCTGCCCATCCTCACAACGCAGGGGTACTTAATTCCGTTCCTATCTCATTTCATATTGTACGAAGTGAGAACGGAATTAACTATCGAAGTGAGAACGGAATTAACTACCCCAGCGTGCGAGGATGAATCATACCCAGATTCAGATGACAACAAAGAAAATTTAAATAAGTACTCATTGACCTATCACATTTTCTTTTTACAAGTACAATAATAATACATGTAATAGAAACAATATATAGACATTAAAATGTCCTTCTTGAAAACTATTTGCCATATGATGTGGTTACCATCAGTGTTCGAAATAGAGCCTGTCCGCACGCCCGCAACGGGTTTTATCCTTGCACGCCCGCATGTCATGTTACTTTTTATTCTTTTTCAAGATGTATATCATCGTTCACTGGCCAACATGTATGAGGACGGGTAACTTCTCAGACTTACCAGTCCTCAT
>JAUTBV010101283.1:0-15870 GCA_032361325.1 Lepetodrilus fucensis | reverse complement strand
TCGGCAAAGCCTCGCACAATATCAGTTTCACCAACTCGTTTAATAAATTCAGTATTGAATGAACACGAATGTTAGATCCTCTATATCATAGCAATAAATGCTGATAGTAGTGATACGCGGAGTGGTGGATAACGGCAGTTTTTGTATACGCTTGACAGTATGACTATGAATCTGCTAATGACCTAGTAACTTAATCATACCTAACCTGCCAGGCTGACTATGAAATCTGATAAGGTTCCAGGAATTTGATTTAGACTCCTATCATTCAATACTAATTCTGAGAAGAGATATGCAGTAGGAGATTCCACTTCAAATGTTTGTGATTGGTCAATTCAGGCATGTGACTTGAAAGGTCAACTGTTGCATGTCTATCACTGTGATGTCATCACTATTATAAATTATCTTATCCCAAATATGCGTCGATTCTAGCGATTTGATTGGTTGAGAAAAGTCCTGTGAAAGGTGTTACACCTCGGTTTGCCTACTGGTAACAGTTATTATCCAAAATATGGATTTTTACAAGCTGATATTTCTCAGCTTGAAATTTCAGCTAGTAAAAACCCGTACACCCCGGAAATCGATGGTCGAGGGGCCTACGAGAAATTTCAGCTTGTAAATAAAAACGCGTACACCCCGGAAATCACGCTGGTAACTAATATGACCTCATGATGAGATATAAATGATTGTGACGTCATTGCAAAAACCATCGACTTGCACGACATTTCGGCATGAATACCCACACATTATTACGATTTTGGATAAATTCGTTACCAGCGTGATTTCCAAACGGGTTTTTACAAACATACATTTCTCGTAGGCCCCTCGACGAGAGATTTCAGCTTGTAAAAACCCGTACATCCCGGAAATCACGCTGGTAACAATGACATTCGTGGTAACTTCAATAAAAAATCGTCCATACTAAATTAGATTTTTCTTTTTATAGTAAATTTGGTGGATTAAATTTAGATTTGCAAGGCTAGAGTGCAGCGTCATCATGCCACAAACTCTTTGTATTCCTTAACTTAAATGAAGTTGGCCGTAAGATAATATCTGCATGCAATGTATATCTTATACAAACGTCTACATACTATTACCGACTATGAAAGAATAAAGAAAAACAAGATCTACATGTTATATAGTATGATGGAATACAATATGTAACACAGTATGTATGTACAGATGTGAATGTACACATGCCGATCATATTTTAATACTACGGTAACGACAGCAAGATTTCGTTAGTGTGACCACTAGCCTAGGTGAAGAAAGATTCTGAACGTTTTTCTCGTTATCGTTATCGGACTAGAGCATCTGCGGTTCCCCCATGAATAAGGTTAAATATTATCATGTTAATAATTACTTTATTCATAAAAAAAAAAAAAACTAATACAGTGTAGGATATTGAGCAATGAGCAATAGGGAAAGTTGCTGAGAACAAGCTCCGAGATTACGAAACTTTCTGAGTACGATTGCATGCTCAAGCTCAACATTTACATGAGTTGAGCATGAAATCGTACTCAGAAAAGTTTCGTAATCTTGGGGCCAGTTAATTAAGCTACAGTTGATTGTAAGGGAAATTGTAGTGACCCGCTACACGTCAATTCAAGTATTAACACTTTTACTGCTGAAAGACTTGAGAATATGGTTACCTAAAAACTATCGTAGCTATACTAGTGGTTAGTGCAACCAGACTTACATATGTAGTGGGTCCCTAAAATTTGACTTTGAACCAATAAATTGTAGCTGACAATATGTTCATTAGAGGGTCCCTTAGAGAGCTAATATCATGTAGCGCCAAACTAACAAGTCTCCAGCTACAACTGTTCGTGTAAATTGGAACTAGAGCAACACTGTCTGTAACACCAAAATGAAGATGGTACTAATATTAAATTCCTACTAATTCATAGCTATGTCACCTTCAGTTTGCATTAGTGGTGTGCACCTTTAAAATAATACAAATAACATTTCCCGAACCGAAAGGCAAATCTGAACAACACGGACATGGGTATACTTGAAATGTAATATATACAATGTATCCACTGAAGACATATTAAAGCTGTTGGAGTGCATACTAACATGTTTATTTCATCAAGTAAGAAATGTACCACAAAGTGTACAACGTACAAAGGAAGTAATATCCAATCGCTCCGAAGGAAGTACAGACAGTAATATCCAATCGCTCTGAAATCGTATACACAAGGTTTATACGATCCACCTGGAATGCCTCAATGTCAATGATATGTAATGTCAGTAGATTTATCTATAGGACCATCTAACAGTAGGCCTAACAGCCTCACAAACATGAATAACAACAACAAATGTTCATCGTCATCATCATCATCATTAGCATCAGCATCAGCATCAGCAGCAGCAGGAACACAATTCATGAGAAAGTAGTCTTCATTTCTTTCGGACAAGTGAGTTGTGTCATAACCAAAACTGTTTTTCTTTTCTCGGGTATGTTACTGTCAGCAATATTGGTGTGCCACTCGGATTCTCTCGGCTTGTTCCGGAAGCAAGGTCTCAGTGGCATGCTCGTTCCTCCACTTGGCCAGTCGGTCTCCGCCAAGCTCTTCGTGGAGCTTCTCCTGCTTCTGTTGAGACTTGATCACCTCGTCATTCATCCTGGAATCAAAGTGGACCGACTTTCATACATCTGGCTCCGAGATTACAAAACTTTATATTCTAAATTCTAAATTATTTTTATTCTAAATTCTAAATTCTACAATTTGAGTGTGAGCATAATAGACGGTAGGCTATATATAGCCTACTCAAAGGTTGGTAATCTCGGGGCCAGAAAAATCATATCTCATCGATTTAGTATGCCTGTGTCACGGTAATGATTGTATATTTTTGAAAATAACTGGAGAGAGAAAAAAGGACGTAGAACTAGATACCAGACACGTTTGCTGACTGTTCATATAAACTTCGTAGACCTATATGTTATACCAGCCTAGTTCCCACCTTGGCGATTTTTGGCAGCGAACTAATACAAACAGGCATTCGCTGCGCATCTTGCATCATCATCTCTCGGCCAGAATATAATTCCATTGATGGATCATGTAATGGTTGGGGTTATGACCAATAGCATTCTAGTTTCATAACCTACCAGTTATGACCATTTTATTTTTAAAAATGACCCCCAACTTTTTGGCCACAGTGGACCCCAAGAATTTATTTGTGAGCTAGAATGAACACTGATGATGCGGTAACACTGTGACTATTAACAGTGATTAACGTTGATATGTACCTCCTACTTTCGCCAAGTGCTCTTGCAAAGAAGTTTTGAGTCCTTTCTGCATCCAACTCCTCTGTGGCATCCAGCTTTCCAGCAGCCTGCAACAAGCATGCCTTCAGATGTCACATGATATCCAAAATAATATACCGGTACATGGCTAAAAAAAACACACATTCGAATTAATATCAGCTTTAGCTCAGGTAATAAGTATAGTTAATTTGTGACGCTATTTGAATTGGGAGCGACTGACAGATCGATAGGCGCAGATATTGTATTGTAATGAGATTGCTTTAGGTTTACAGCCTACCGTACTTATTACATTAAAATATTCATCAGTTTACGACAAAGGCTTTTAAAGGCATTAGACTAGTTCTCAGCTACAACTGCAAAATACATTCACTAAAATCATGTTTGTACTTTCAAAAACCTTTCCACCGCTGTTTGGTAGACACATATCTAGTGCAACCCCCTGTAGTTTACTGATATACAACCTAAATATGGTCGTATTGTTATTTCCTTCATTAAGTCAATACAAGGGGATATAACTCAGTGATACGACTTAAACATATAATACGCACATCTAACGTTTCATCTAACGTTTTCTCTCAATTCGTTCATAGTTCAGTTGACAAGATAAATAGCGGAACGTTCCCTATATTCATATAAAACATTAATATTTTGATAACTATTGAGTTCTGGGGACTAAGTACATCAGTAAATAACAACTTTTGGGTGGATAAATCAAGCGTAATTAGTCTCAGATCGAACTTCGTTTGTCCATTATACAGGTCAATCAACTGTGATATTATGCCTTTAAACCATATGGACTCGTATATAAAAATATTATGCTAATTTACCAAGTGTTTTCATGTTTTTAAAATGAGAGGTACGCTATTCGCAGTTTTGAAAACACCGGGAATTATGTCGCGGGACGACATTGCACGTGTTTTTCGTCAGTGTGTAGCATGAGACGAATGTGTCCGCTGATGTTGTGGAATTATCCGACTTTAGTAATGATCTGTTGTTTTAGTATATAGATACTGCAGTAATGTAATTTAATAGATTTTAAATTGTTTGTTTAATTACCCTAAATGCACTTATTTGGCAGTTATTCTACATTTACTGAAACGCAGTATGCGTAGCCGTGCGAGATATAACATATTCTTATTGACTGATTGAATCGTGGTTCTACATTTCGTTAAATGGTAAGAACCTTGGACTATCAACCCAAAGGACGAGGGATCGATTCCCAGCTTGACATGTTATTCTACTATTATTAGAAGAATAACATATAATATATATGTATATATATTTGTTCAACTTTTATCCTGAAATTAGGTGGCATTTAGCCTGCAATATTTTACGAAGAATGTACGTTTTATATTTAAGTAATAGTCTACCTGTCTGTGTTATATAAGAATTAATATAATGTTTTGAAAATAATGTCATTATTTAATATATTGTGTGTGTGTGTGTGTGTGTGTGTATGTGTGTGTGTGTGTGTGTGTGTGTGTTATGTGTGTGTTTGTGTGTGTGTGCGCGCGCCTCTACTCTTCAAGAGATCCATCAAGTAAGACATGTCTAAATAATAAGCATAAAAGTGTAGCCTATAGCTTCTCATAAATGCATTGTGTATAACACCAATCAACAGCGTCAATAAGAATGACATCCTAAGCATGTATTTTTCTCTATGAGACTTTATGATCAGCGTGAACTGTAGTGTAGCTTGACTATGGAGTGACCAAGGCTTGACCCGTGGATGGTCACTTTCACGGGGGAATTAGGCCGATACTGGACACTCATCACGACGTGACCGCCATACAGACGACGTCCATTCAGATGACCACTGCCCACGAGCGTTCTTGAAGCAGAAAGAGGTCAATACTATGATAGTTACTATCCAGCATTAGAAAGCCCATTGCAAGTGATAATTTAAATACTACCCATGGCACGTGGCGACAGGAGGCTTGTGGCAGCGTATTCTGCTAGGGTACACTTTCACGAAGCTTTCATAATTATCCACAACCATTCGGTTCTACCCATCCTCGAAAACCCAAGCTATTTCTAACCTCCGTCAAATACCCTGGGATCACTGTTTATATAGAACTCCCTTTTCTACTACTGTTAGCCAGTTTGAATATTTTAATAAATTATAGAGTGAACAAACAATCCCCATGGTCGAATTTAAAATGTCAAATCTGAATGGTGGTCAAACCGGATATATTGCACACTTTGACATTTGTTCGCATTAATGAAATATTCTCAATATCCTCGTTTTTAAGGCAATTATATACACCTCCATCATAATTTATCTGTGTATGCTCTCATGTTACGTGGTTCCATTTGTTTAAGTAATTGATGGTTAATTCCATGTTATCAAATCGTCTGATGCGTAAAATGCCATACATCACGACATGCTGGCATCGCTATTATGTCCTTATGTAACGTGCTGATGGAAGCATGATCCACTCAACAATGGATTCTACATATTAATTATTCCTTTTAAATATCCAAAAGAAATAACCAATGTTAAATGAGATATCCTTGAAAGTAAATTTAATATAATATTGTAAAATGAGACATATTTGAAAGTAAATTTAATATAATATTGTAAAATGAGACATCATTGAAAGTAAAGTTAATAAAATATTGTAAAATGAGACATCATTGAAAGTAAATTTAATAAAATATTGTAAAATGAGACATCATTGAAAGTAAATTACTAGAATACTGTTCGTAGGCTAAAGTCCTCACCCGTCCTTGGACTACAGATCTAATTAACAGAAACTACCCCACCTTCAGAAATACTAAGGAACTGGCACTAAAACCCAATCGAGGGCTCTCACAAATGATAGATTGGTCTGTGTACTCGCTCTTGAAACTCAGGCTGCTAATTCTCGCGAGATAATTCGAGACTGTACCGTCAAATCTCATGAGAAGGACCGTGATTACGTGTGAGTGTAACTTCAGAACAGCCAAGTCTGTGTTCTCTGCCGGGGAAGCGGGTTTCAGCACCTGAGCTCGCCAGTTGTAGCTGTAGTATTATAGTATAGCGGGGACCTACACAGAAACCGTCCAGTGGATCGGCTAAATACGTCCCGTTGTCCGAAAGTCTCCGGCAGTACGGCATGATCTTATGTCTGTGAATCACATTTGAAGTTTGGTAATATGATTTTTATCAGATACTGGTACTATGCAGGGTATCGTTTCTCGAAGCTCTCTTAGCCGCTAAGGGACAATAGCGCTCTCTTTGCCGATAGCTAATACACTACTAAGAGGGTGCTATGGTCCCTTAACGGCTAAGAGAGCTTCGAGAAACGATACCCTGGACGGTAAACTAAGAGAGTATGTGTAATAATATTTTAATAATTATTCTAACATATCAAGCGTACTCTACTTTAACTAGTATAGTAGCTCAGGGCAAAATTATACTTTAAATTAATACACTATATATTAGTTAGACCGTACTCTGTCCCTTAAAGGCATAATATCACAGATATTTATGGTTGTTTGGGACTAGTTCTTAGCTATAACTGCAAAGTGCATTCACTTGACATACATAAAATCATGTTTGTACTTCCAAAAAGCTTTCCACCGCTGTATGGTTGACAAATCTACAAGGCAACCACCCCCCACCTCCCGTCATTGTAGGCCTGATTAATAAATTTTAACACACAAAAAATCAAGGAGGATTTACATTTTTTCCCCAAAATCTAATATGTCTTTAATATAATACCATAGCAAAATTCAAGTTTACTTGAGGTATAATTTGGGGTCAAATGTCACACCAGGACTTATTTAGGTCAGCACGTACAGGTAACCAGCTCATGCAACCAAACAGGTTACCAGTTACAGACATCTGTAATTCCCAGAGAAAGCTACAAGCATGTGATCGTATAGCAGTCTTTGGGTTGGGGTTTGACTGCGCTAGTATTGTTGCCTTTCAGCTTCTATTGTCCGCGACAGAAAGATATTGTATAGCTTTCCTGTTGTTATTATTGAACCTTGTGCTGGCATTGTATTGGGATAGTTATTATTTAGTTCTGTGTTGGGTTTCTGAGGGTAATCTTAACCGAGGTCACAGGTGCTAAGGAAACGCGATTCCATGCATGTAAACTGCATACTATAGTATTAGTATTTGTGTGTGTGTGTGTGCGTGTGTGTGTGTGTGCGTGCGTGCGTGTGTGTGTGTGTGTTTATACGATAATTTAACTTAGCAGGATGGACGGGATATTATATTTTGGAAGTATTCTGCTATAAATGTAATTAGTTCACCGAGAAATATGGTTTTATGTTTGCAAATTATTTACTAATCAATAAAACTAAAACATTCTCCTCATTATTTGCACCTGCCATCTACTAATGGTGAGCAGCATTGCATTCTGACATGTTTGTATTCGTGGAGACACCGCTGTGTTGCTTACACGGATAATTTACATACAAATAGATACACGACTTTCATATGACTCGCGAAGGGACTCTCTTTGCCGATAGTTAATACATTGCTATACATAACTATACATTGCTATACATAACTATACCCTGCCTGGGTTTTTGCAGGTAGATATCATCTAATGCATATGCATTGTGTCCTGTCAACACATTAAATATAGGGTTCTTACACGGGATACAACTATCGAGTGCCGGGGGATAAGTACATCACTACATAACAACTTTTGGGTGGATAAATCAAGCGTAATTAGTCTCAGATCCGATTATACATGTTTATCAACTGTGATAGTATGCCTTTAAGTAATGCACAGATGATTGCACACACATATGCGCGCACGCACACACATGCACACACACCACATACATACCCACATATTATACATACATATACACACACGTATACACACAAACATAGGCCTACACACATACTCATATATACCTATATACATACCCACATAAACATACACATACATACACACACACGTAGTAGGCCCACATAGCTTACACACAAACATAGGCCTACACATATGTACACGCATATACTCACACACACGCGCGCATACACACACACTCACACACACACACGCATATACACACACAAACACACACACACACACGCATACACACACACACAGACAGACACACACACAAACACACACACACACACAGACAGACACACACACAGACAGACAGACACACACACACACACACACATACACACAGATACTTGTTCTTGATGGGACTAGCGACAATGCCAGTGCACTGAGACGTCTCATTAACTACGACATGTAATATTTTCAGTTATTATAAATAATATTACGTTCTGCCAATCAGTCTACTGGCCGTGATTACTGAGCCGTCAATGTCTACTGGCCGTGATTACTGAGCCGTCAATGTACGCACCGGAGAAAAAATGTATATTACGAACCAAACGATTGTTATATTAATTAATTACTCGGAATCGGCACCAAAGGACAACGGGAGCCGGTAATGCGTACGTAGTTTGTTTTGTGTTTCATGAGTCATTCTTCGGACACGTTGCCTATAGTTTAAGTCAGTACGATTTCCACAATGGGGACGCGACGCAGGGTTTGTAAAGTTAATAGACAGAAATACGCTGGATTGATTATTAGCATCGAGTATATTTGTATTATTTGTATTATTTTGTTAGATCGATACACTGCACGCTTTGATGCAGTATGCAAAAACATCACGTTTGATGCATACTCCCTCCAGTCAACTCTTCAGTTAATTAGAACTATGATTATGCCATTTTTGGAACTTTGAGTACCAGAGTTCGCTACGTGCATGCATGATTTCAAACGAAAAATATATCTAAATACTAGTCGGTAATACTTTAATCTGCTGCTAATTTACGCCTACTCGTTATGTTTTATTCTCGACGAAAACTAACCAGCTCAGGTTTAAATTATATATTTATTTTTAGAATCCATACAACCCATGAACATTCATATTTAAAGCGCAGTCAGACTGGGAAGGATATATAATGCTAACGATAGAAAAAAATATATTCCGGATTTCGTTTCGCTGTAGCGGTCACACCGAGACCGATATCGTTCTAGAAATTCGCTAACATAGCTATATTATAATCGGGAGGGGTATGCGAATGACATCGAACTTTGGTGAGTGCTGATTGGCCTGTCCAAAAAAATAATGCAAATTAATTCCTTCGCAGAGCGATCCCCCACGATGTCCGAAATATAAGCAGAACGAAATCGCGTCATCGTTGTACATAGTGTGACCCGGGCTCATTGCACAGAACAGTTGTAGCCACAATTAACTGTAAGTCAAAATTACAAACCCGCTACAAGTTACGTCAAGTATAAGTCCATTGCATAAAACACTTGTATCGCTACTAAAGAATAGCCTAAATGGTTAGCTAAAACTAATTGTAGCGATCAAGTGGTTCAAGCAACCATACTTAGCCTACATTTGTATCTAGTTCTGAAAATTGGACTTACAATACATTTTGCGCTCGTAGCGGTTTAAAAATAATAAATCATGTAATATCTTTAACTATCGTTCCTTGTGTGACCGCTGAAATACGACTCATTAATATACTAGTAGATCTGACAAACGTGATACATTTTTAAAATATGGAACAACACGTACATTTATCACACAAGCACAGCAAAATCGTTTCTGCGATTATTTTTTTCATCGGTCATTTTAGAAAAAAAAAATGCAATACAATACTTTTATAAGAAAGACAATAAAATAGGGCCTGTCCTATCACAGTTTTAATTCTAAGGTTATAATTACAAGAATGGCGTGAATACAACATTTCAAACTGCCCTTTATAAGTAATTCAATCTGTGCGTGATGCCGTTAACACCCCTTTAAGAACAGGCCGTTCAAGCAAGGTCCTTTGTGATCAAAAATAATAAAAATCCAACATATTCCGATTACAGTGGCAGAAACAACTCGAATAAGCTACTCCTGGTCGTGTTAATACAGAGATTCTGATAGATTCACCAGGTCACGTGACATTAGTAGCCCCAGCTTGTACATTTGGGATTTGGAGTTTTTGTGTTTGGTGCATGTCCTAGGTCATACGCTTGATTGGATATATAGATCTGTATATGAATACCATGGTGTCTATTGTCAAAATATATGTTGACCTGTATCAATCAAACTGGCAGTTATTATATATGCTGTATTTCATTACATAGACGGTTCTCCTTATTAAATAATAATAGTCTCTGTCTGTCTGTTTGTCTGTCTGTCTGTCTGTGTGTGTGTGTGTGTCTCTCTCTCTCTCTCTCTCTCTCTCTCTCTCTCTCTCTCTCTCTCTCTCTCACACGCACACACATATACACACACAACTAATTTGGTCCTAGTGTTATAAAGTCCTAGTGTTCGAAACTATCGATAGTTGATGGTACTATCGATAGAAATAATCGATAGTTAAAATTACTATCGATGTATTACTATCGGGTCACTCACTATCGCGATCTATCGATAGTTCGATCCATCGTTACACCCCGGCCTACTCATTACAATTCGCCATAATGAGACAGAATTTCGCGGCAGACAATCGAGATAAGTAGTATTTGTATATAAAAAGTATTTTAACCATTGTTTTGGTCTATCCGGTGATAAAGGGCACTATGTTCTTCAGACACGTTTGACGTTTAGCTGTCATGTTCCATTATGCTAAAATCGGGCACACATATCGCTTAGCATTATATTCCTCTGCGATATTATCATGTGATAATTATGTTATTCGAAGTGTTGTAAGTTCGGGCTATGTGTTATTAAGTTTATAACACATACCATAGCGTTGTGTAGGTAACACTGCCATGAATAATAACAGCAACAAAACATGTTAGAGTATGCGACTGCAAAGAATATTAATACAATGTATGTATAATGCATGCCATGATGGCGAAAATAGAAGCAAATTAAGGAAACAATCACAATAGCGAGTGCAAATGCGTCATGTTTCTTTTCTTAGAATTTCGAATACCGTTTAAAACTAGGAATTCCGGTGATAGGCTAACAGAGGTCTAGGCATTAGATTGACTAAAATTCCAGAGAAAATCTTAATACGACTTTACAAAGGATCGTATCCTTAAATTTCTGTTTGATTCAGAGATGAATTATGTTGTACAGAATGGTTCACGTGTATTAAATCGGGAGGCAACGTAAGGTACGTAAAAAAGACAACAATCATGCACATTTCACCCACACGCTTATCACCAAAATCAGTAAACTGGGTACGTCTATAAATATAATTCGCTCCACTTGCAGCGCCTATAACGACTATACTTGAGAATATTAATATATTATACAAGTATTTATAAATAACTGTTTTTCATTAATATATGTTTGTTATTAAAACAGCATATTTCTTACTGAATGTTGTGTTTGCTGATGTATAAATATATCGTGTTCTGCTTGTAAATCAAGAAATGCAAGTCATTAACATCAAATTTGGTTTCGTTTAACTCTTTCCATGCTGGAGGCAATCGGAGATGCCCTAAAGAGGCGTGACTGATGCTTAATCCAGTAGGAAGAGGGTTAAACCAATTGTATTCACAATAGAAAATACTTAGTTACAGGCTATGCCAACTTAGGAAAACCCGCTCTTGATCAAGAAAAACCCTTTCCGGGGTACTATTGTTTCTCGAAGGTCTCATATCCTCATACGTCAGAAAACTACAATCTGCAAGGTTTTTATATTTTCGTAATTGTATTTTACTCATACTCGTAGAGGATGTGGGGGGTTACTTCGGAAAGAAGCGTTCTTAGACAATATAACAAAACGTTAGCTGATCATGACTTCGACGACGAGTAACTGAAATTCTGGTCCATCAGATCTGGTACATGTATTGGCATTTCCAATAACGACCTATTCATTGTATAGTTTCCTGAGGATATTTGCCCTGTAGCACTCTTCCCCCATGCCATCCCCACCTTCACCACCCCCATCCCACCCCCACCCCCCCCCCACACCCCACACCACACCCTCTCAACACCACACAGGCGGGACATGAGGATCATATTAGCTCTCACCCCCACTTGAAATCCAACTCTGTACCTAGAGGGGGTCATCCATCACAGAATCATATTTTCAGGGGGTATTAAGACCGCGACACGCCTGACCAGAGAGTTTGAGGAAAACTAGTGCCCACGGCCGATACTGCACGGCGAAAGAGTTTCTGGTATGTCCTACCGACAATATCCACTTCATCATCAGGACAATATCCACTTCAGTCCAGACACTAACTGGATATCTTCTTGTATACTGACCCCGTACACAGAGGTATATATCTCTTCTCCGGTACTGAACTACAACACAGACACTCATCACCTAGGAGATGGCACAAAAGACGAATGGACAGCGGATATGTCATAAAGTTGCTCATCTTTCTGGTCAAATATATTAGCAATTGTCCTGACTTGGCAGGTCAGAACGCCAGGACAGTCCATCTCTGTATAGGTTGTCCTATGCTTCCTCGCGTATCATCACTAAAAGTAATACTACGACGGGTGTTCGACGTCAATACATCATTCGTCTGTTAGCTGTCGAAAAAGAACCTTTTTTTTGTGTGTTGTTTCCGTATTGGCATGTGTCTTCACAAGCATTCTATATCCGTCATAAAAACAAATGCATCTAGGGGAGTATTTTGTAGTTTCACGTACGGTATGCTTGTCTATATATAATAGATATAGCTCCATTTCCAGCAAATAAACTTAGAATGGTAAAGAAATTAAGCAATTGCCATGTATGGTCATATGTTCATAAAGATGCAACGCAATCGGCGTTTTTATTTATTCTTTTATTCCTTGTTTTATTTTATGTTTTTATTGTTGTCTTTGTTTGTATTTTATTTAATGTTCAGTGTGTGTGTGTGTGTGTGTGTGTGTGTGTGTGTGTGTGTGCGTGTGTGTGTATGCGTGTGTGGGGTTGGTGTGTGTGTGCGTGCGTGCGTTTGTGTGTGTGTGTGTGTGTGTGTGTGTGTGGGTGGGTGAGAGAGACGAGTAGGGATGGACACATGGGGATCGGCTGCCTATCTCTGACGTGTAGCTAAATACATGTACACGATTTCACACATCTATAGCGATGCCCACTGCATTACTTACATTAAGAATATAAACAACCTGACAAATATAAATATGTGCGTTTTCATGCTCAGGATCAAATGATAAATATGTGAACAACCTTGAACTACGAGTTCTTACTCGTAGTCGTTTCGTAATCTCGGGGCCGAGATTACACTTCATGTTACACTATGCATTCTGAATACTTCATAATGAAAACAGTACGTGTTTCCTTTATATTATATAAAATGATTTACTTAGAAAGTTATCGACAGAAACTTTGCTTTTATCACACGGCTATAAATATTATCATATTTCTAATAGTTTGAAAGTAACTATAGTGTATACCTCATTCCACATTTGACGTAGCATTGCGTTTCTTTTGAAGATTTAAACGCAAATAATTCTGTTTTTCAATCAATGAAGTAGGATAAAAAAAA
The DNA here is from genome assembly GCA_032361325.1 of Lepetodrilus fucensis. Lineage (NCBI taxonomy): Eukaryota > Metazoa > Mollusca > Gastropoda > Lepetellida > Lepetodrilidae > Lepetodrilus > Lepetodrilus fucensis. The sequence goes on along the minus strand of JAUTBV010101283.1, from coordinate 2,172 downwards.
ATTACGCCTGTATTATATTTTTTAGTTAAATATCCAAATACATATTGGCAAAAGTCAATATAGGGGCCCCAAAAAACACGTCTACCGGTATATTATATTCATCACCAATGTACAGTATAGGAAAACTGGTAGTATTCACGAGTTATGTTTACAGACTATTTGCATTTGTAAGAAAAGGAAATGGGATGTGTACTTTCGGTGGCTACAGAGAGGTCACCTCTGAATATATTCGTCAATATGCACCAAACACTTCTACACGCATACAACCAACTATCATTTATGAGCATGGGACCAACAACGCTAGCTTAGCGTAAGAAATCGCTGTCACATAGAGCGGTCAGTGTGGGAAATTAAAGGGTATTATATTATTCATCAGTTTGTATTACATGTATCGCATCATGACGTCATGGAATGATTGATTGAGTAAGTGTGTGTGTGTGTGCGTGTGTGAGTATGTGTGTGTGTGTGTGTGTATGTGTGTGTGTGTGTGTGGTGCATGCATGTGTGTATATGTGTGTGTGTGTGAGAGAGAGAGAGAGAGAGAGAGAGAGAGTACGTGTATTTGCATATGATATTGATTAATATCGATTTATGTTAAATACATAGGAGACCATTCTGAATACAGGTACTAAAATGCTGCATTTCATTGGACTTTCATTAGCTTCAATTTAGTGCTGTTGGCATTGACATATTTCTTATGAAGAAATGTTAAACTACTTATACAGTATTAATAAATATAATATATTTACTCTGTATTAATATTGTTCACTCAGTTCGGCAATAATGTCAATAGATAACCTTTATAAGTGTGCTTACTTTTTGACAGCTTGTGAGTTTGTGTTAGTTTGGATTAATATTGATATTGATATTTGTATATCTCCCCTGCTGAGTTGTAATGTCTCCCATTCAGTATACCATGACACTTGCAAACAAACAAAAATGCCATCGTTTTGGGTTCTTGAATATAACAGAAGAGTAATAGAGAATAAACCGTTCATGGACAGAAAATATGCATTCATCGGAATTATTTCTACAAACTGTACATCACATGCCAACTAGATACTGCAATAGAGGGAGATGATCTATTGCTTTGAGATGCTAACCTCACTTTAAACAGAAAGGGTCAGACTTTGACCAGCATGGCATCTTCATCAGAAAAGAAATCAGGATTTGTGAATTATGAGTTATTTATCGTGAACAACTGGTGACAGTTATATGCATTGATAGCATCTGACGAAGCAAAGGTCATCGGAAGATGTACGGAGGATTGAAGAGGATGTGAAGAGGAACGGTCGAACAACGGGTGGATGACAATGCCGGAATGACGGGGTATGGGGTGGGTATCGAGGGAGAGGCTCGGCATATCGACACTTTCTTGAAGATCCTTTTCAACAAGTAGTGTCAAATTTAGAAATTGCAGTTTGGTTTCAGACAAAGGATGTCACAGCGAGTTAATGCATGGATGGCTAGGGAGACTGCAAGGGGATGCGCTTGTCCCTTGGTTCTTTGCCCAAACTGATGGCGGCATTTAGTTTATTAAAGACGTAGACGAGAGCTGTCAATTAGAACAAGTACGTCCATGAAAGGACTACACTGGGTCAACAGAAGAAACTGTCTTTAATCGGCCTTTTCTTGATATCTGACACTCGAAATAAATTTGATTGTATATACATATTCTAATCCCAAGGTATAGGTTACAACGACCAACATTTATAGCTTTACTTTTACAACGCTAAGATGTAGTTTGTAAATGAAAGAATGTCTTACCTTAAAGTTATCATGAGTAAATGTCAACGTTAAAGCTAGACGCTAAAAGCGGCTTACATACAATAGTAGGATTATTTTAAATAGAACCCCTGTGGTTTTTTTCAATTAATAAATTATACAGGTGTTTGAGCCGAGTTTGCTTTACGAATTCGTTAAAACGGACCCGAACCCCAGTAGATTCTGGTTATGTACAATCTCCAGCATGGTAAATGTCGTTTTAGCAGTGTTTTTAACATTTCCACTATACTTTCTGTGATGGTGTTTTGTTTTTTACGTCACACATCTAATTAACATATGCCCACATGTCTCTGTGAACTTGTAAGATTTCGACCGGGTCACTATTGTCTGTATCGGAAATCGGTGTCCATCTATTAGAATATCTATATATTACATGCATCTTGCACT
>JAUTBV010101272.1:0-15877 GCA_032361325.1 Lepetodrilus fucensis | reverse complement strand
ACTGAATCAGTAGTTATGCATAAATACGTTAACACTGTCGTCTATGGGATTTCTAATGGTGGTTTATAACCTATATGACAGTAAATTGACATACATTTTATCAGAGTAGGTATTGAGTGGACTCAATGTATTGGACAGTATAAGACATGTAATAAATGTGAAGAAGAGCTATAGTAACTTCATTCTCTGTCTGTATGACAGTAACTTGACGTAAATGTTATCAAAGATATTGACTGGACGAAGTATTGGTCAGTAAGACTTGTAATAACCTTGAAGAACGTACTATAGTAACTTCTTTCTTTGTCTATATGACAGTAACTTGACGTACATTTGATCAGAGTAGGTATTGACTCGAATCGAAGTATTGGTCAATAAGACTAATGGATATCCTTTCAGAAAGCTCTCTTATCCACTAAGAGACCATTGCCCTCTCTATCTATAAAGAGAGCTTCGTGAAAGGATACCATGTATATATTGCAGGCTTACGTGTTCTTTTCACGTTGTCCATCATGGTTAAATATAGTAACGTTTAGGCTAAGAGTGCCATCTTTGGAAGTCATGTGACTACATGTGCATAGTACGTGTGCATATTAACAGCCGTAGTAGTTGATGTCAATGTCTTGATATAGGCCTATACTGTATTCGTCATGATGGCGTGTCCCATGTATGTCCAATAACATTGTTCTACTTACGAGTAGATACCTCATCTCCGTCCAATACGATGTGTCTTGCACAACCGCATCCTCAAAACCCTGGCCGGTAGGTGTAGTCATAATGGCCTGTGTTTCGAGGATGGTACAACCGCTGTATGGATGTAGCTAATGGCGTGTGTCCGGAAATTCTCAGTAATAGACCCAAGATTGCAATTAATCACAGTATTTAAGATTAACTTGCTAGTCAATGCAGAGTGGTTGTCGCAAAATATTCCTGAAATTGTCAGCAATGTACCCACACCTGCACGATGTCACTTGGTCATTTGTAAGAAGTGTTAAGCTATCATGTGTAAAGTGAGCTTCAGGATATTTGAGACGGACATATTACATCGACGTATACATGCAGTAATGCGTCGCGACCCGTTTGTCCGCATATACACATATTAATATAATGAAACACCGCCAATGAAAACTCATGTATTGAAAGTAAATAAATAACTCACATGAAACGAGAACTCTCACCAGGAAAGTCATTATCACCTGTTTATGGACTCCGCTCTCAGCTCGATCCAAAAATACTAAATAATCGTTATACGTGAGATTGATTTGATAACAGGTCGGTGTATCCTAACAGTCGTCAGTGTACTAGTATCCTTAATGTGCTTTACAACCAGCCGTGCATCCATCATATTTTGTGACGCTTTATTGAATATTCCGATTGAATCAATGTTTCACTTTTCTGTGTGAAGTCTTCCTTAGCATTGCACTATATAACTCTGTGGTCCCTCCTTAACGTGATTTTTACGACTTAATAACAATACTTCGGCAGTTCATAACAATCCACTAGAGGATCTGTATGTATGAATAATGGGACAACTATCTAGCACTTGACAGGTAGATGTCGACGGTGGTTAACTTAGAACCTGTGTTTACCTAGGGTAATGTGAAATATATACCACTGATCATGATTTGGGTCAGGGGTTGACAAAGTACTTCATGGTAATCTATGATCGATATCGATCAAATGATCGATATGTTATAAAATAACGCCCTGTGTGGGGAATGATTAAATGCTGCTTCCCTAAAGATATATTAACTTAAGAGTAATGTGTGTGTGAGAAAGTAGTATATGCGGAGTTGATGTTGCTCTTGTATCTTGTGATTAGCCATATATTCTTTATGAAATGACTCCTGTGGTTTGATGCACGGTTCATGCCACAGTTCTGGTTAGTGCTCTATTCATAGGTTATGTGGGATATCGATGCCATACCATGATACCAATCTGATAATGATGACCTTATAGTAAGCACCACGTTTATATACGCTTACGTTGCGTTCTGAGGTGGCATTCTATCCGTGATACCCAAAGCATTCCCAGCAAGCAGTTGACTTCGTAAACCTTAAAGCTATCACGTTGATCAGTCTTCGTGTTAACCTGTGTGTGGATGGGTCTTACACTATAATTATATATCCACAAATAAAAACAAACATGTAATGTGGTCCCTCTATAGGCCTATATGTGTATATGTCGTCATGCAACCGGTATACCTATTTGCATACTAGTATACATATACCATGAATATGCAAGTAGAATTACGTGTATGTATATATAAAAGAAAACAGTAGACTATACGTAAATGCATGCAACAAGTATTAGTAAACTCTCCAGTGGTTAATAAAATGCATTGACCCAGGGAAAATGTAGCGCAATTAATTTGTTTTCTAGCGTGCATTTATTCCATTATTAGTATTAGTATTATTATTATTATTATTATAATTATTATTGTCATAATTATTATTATTAATGTTTTTTATGGGGTTTTTAAAAATTATTATTATTAATATTATATTATTATTATTATTATTATTACTAGTATTTTTATTATTATTATTATTATCATTATTATCATCATTATTATTATTATTATTATTAATATTATTATTATTATATATTTTATTTGTTTATTAGTAGATCTATTATTATTACTAGTTTTATTTTCTTACTACTGCTAACTAGTATTACGTTTGCCAATGTATACTACAAGAGTGTTTGTACGTTAGTTCTCAAGACTACATGTTGATAGTGAGCATAGTCCAGTAAAATACTAGTATTAAGTCATATAGATGGAAATCGCTGAGTACATTTCCTTTCTGAGTATTAGTGGAGCGCCAAGCCTTGACATAGTGTACTGTAGATCACGTGATCGATTCTAGCTGACGTTATTGGTTCTGAAGAATGTCTTTGTTCTGGCCGTCATTCAGGGTATGTACACGTACCGGGGTGGCTATCTCCATTACTGGGTGCCTGCCAAAATGTCATGCAAGTTGCTGTTGCCTTAACAGTCAGACAGACATATTAAATATAACATGTTTTCTGACAGATAAGCAGATAAGTATATGTTTGACAGGATGCCATATATCTCTAGATGACATTCCTGAAATCTTATCTACAGCACGCAAAAAATTGGGTTAATTTGGTAGGTAGATGGTGTAATGACAAGGTGAAACGGTGCATGATATATAGATTTAATTTATTTTCACACTTTAAAATATTTAAAATATCACTTGCAAAGTACTTTATTTTAGAGACGAAGTTTATTTTCCCGTACATACATTGGAGTTAATGTAATAATGTACTGTGATGTACATACTTCAAAACAAAACCTAAAATAAAGTATATGTCTTTGTTATTGTTATTAACTAAAAATATGGACGTTCTTGATATTAGCTGTTATTTAGTATCTACACTCGTTTAATCTACTTGTTAGTTTCTCTAGATAAATAATAATAATAATAATATAGACCTAAAGCTATAAATGATATAGTGCTCTATTATAAATAGTGTTATTAACAATTACCATAATATACAACATCATTGATAGAACACTAGATGAAATGCAGTCATGCAAATGCATCGATATTTATTTTCTGCTTAATGAGGCTCCGTGACACAATACAATGCTGATATTTTATATTTGTAATATGCGGTCTGTTAGCATGAGATCAGCGTGCGTCAATGAGCTACAAATAAATGTTTGGAAAGTTATGCATATCTAGCAAGAAGGTGGGAAAACGTGTTGCACTACAATATTGTCTTCGTAATCCATGTTGGAACATGGCAAAATGAATGCAGAGAAATGTTCAAATTCGAGAAAAACCAGGCAGATATAATCTTAGAATAAACGAAAAGGTGTCAAATGAATGCAATTTTGAAATTGTGGATTTGTTGCTGTCTTGAGAAGGATATGTTAGAGATTTTTACCGGAGCCGACGGCCGAGTAGGAGATAGCAGGCATGATGATAATACAGCTGGGGTCAATGAGTTCTGGAAGGTTTACTTTGGTTTTAAAAGTACAAAGATTATCAGGGTATTGATGTGGGTTTTTCCATGAACTTACACGTGATCATCCATTAGTAATGTTGTCCTTAATACTAATGACTATTACATCGATAACGGTAGCTGTGAAATATGTCTGTCAATATACTCAGTGTTGTCAGTGTTCAATTTATACATGATCCAGATCTGTTAATTTATTATGGTAAGTCCGTCAGTTTGTTATGTTCGTAAATGCCAGTCTGTTTGCGTGCTTCTTAATGTATATATTCTAATGCCGTCCGCAATTGAGTAAATGCACCTGTTAATATTACAAGAGGTTAGTTAAAACACCAGTCCATACACACAACTGCCTAGGCAGAATGTTGGTCTGTGTAGTTTATACCGATATGTACATATTCAGCAAAGAAATATATTTTTTAAATAAGCATATGCTAGTTAATTAATCCAGAAATAACAAGAGTTCTAGATAACCAAGAACTAGCATGTCCTCATGCTTACACAGAAGTATAACTATTGATATGTCAAGGATAGCGAATATTATGTCAAGGATAGCCTATGGTTACAGAGCGTGAAAAAGAAATCGAAATAACTATGAATATGACTGTATCTGCTTCTAATGATACTGGATGCTGATTTGTCCAATATATATAGATACCAGTAACCGCAGTCAGCAATAATGATAATAATGATGATCGTAGTGAATAGTATTACTACTAACGAGAATGTACTATTGAGATCTAGACTCATGTTTCATTGGTTGCTAGTGAAATGGATCCACACATTATTTGATTACCGATCTTTGAACGTGTACAGAAACATACTGTGCGAGCAATGCCACAGAATGTCTCGCTTACGTTGCATCCCTGGGATTCTGTTATTTTATTGGGATCCCAGCTTTGTACTTCGAAATTCATATATATATCGACATGTTATTCAATAAAATGCGACTTGGATTGCTCTGGTAACATTGATTTAAATATGTCTGTTATGATATCTTATTTAGATCAATGTGAAAACCATGTGTATATTTGTTCCTTGACATTGTCCTTCGATCATAGTACATCTTAGTCATCGAGTTAATCGCGTTCCTTATTAATAGTACTTACACGTATATAAATATGTTATAAATATGTTTGTTTAGATATATGCTTCTTGGACAAGTTTATATGAACTGCATTAGTGAGTGGTTACGTCAAATACGTTATTAGCTAACTAATGCTTCACTTGCGTGTTATTTTCTGAGGTCATCATGTTGTCCCTATGCTATGACCAAAAGTAAATACTAGTAGTATGCTTGAATATTTATGGTATGCCTTTTTTAATAATTTTTAAACTGATGAATACAAAAGTCAAACGATAAGACGCTGATTACATAAACTCTCACGGCTTCGTTATATTTAAGACCGTATAATCAACCCAAATTTAGAAGCAAAAGAAAAAAACATTTCCTTTACAATCTCAGTAGAACTTTAGAGAATGTCGACGTCCTGATAATGTCCAAACCAACACATTCCTGGCTTTAGTTATCCCTGCCACCTATCACCTCCAGGAGAACATGTCCTGCATCTTTCATCTCTGTAAATAATCTCTCCCGGTCATATTTGAAAAGTTCCCTTTCCGAGCCAACTTGTTCGGCATTGTGTCACAATGTGAGGATTAATGCTGAACAAACTGTGACGTACAACCCTGTTTTACCTGGCTGTTCCCTGGAAGAGCCATGTCCAAGATGTGTATCTGTCAATATTTGAACATCCTTCTTAACGGAGCTCAGCTGAGAAAACAGGGGTATTATACTACAAGCATAAAGGGCAAGAACTACGCGGTCCGGGTTAATTGCGTGGAAGTCACCTTATGTAAATAACAGATATGAATGAACATTTCCAGAGAATTGACTTTGTGCAGATGGCCTCGTCATTTAGTAAATACAGGAATTGTTTTTGTATGTGTATTTTTTGGCATGAAAAGAAAATAATGAATTAAGATTGTTTTAACTTCATAGCAATGTTTTCAAATCCAACTGATAATATGAATCGTGCGTATGATTTTAACTTTATCATTCCTTTATTCATGAGAGAGAGAGAGAGAGAGAGAGGGAGAGGCAGACATACAGAGCGTTAGAAAGAGATAACGAGATAAAGAGTGAAAGAGTAAAATAGTAACTCACAATGTTTGATATCTATTTTATGATATGAATGGAATGACGAGTGTATCACGAGATATTTTGAAATTGGGACGAGTCGCACAGACTATTTTAGAATAATAGAATATACGGATGTATATATGCATATGTGTATGTGCGTATTTAGCTTTGTTTATTGTTGGTCCAGTATTGAATAATTAATTAACAGTATGAATTGTGCATTATCAAATTATATCTGTGCAGACACAGGTATAGCATAGCACATCTTTATTTTGGAACAACAAGTTCCCATAGAACTCCCTCCGCCCTAGCTCGACACATGGATGACATGTGAGCCAGAGATCTAATGAGACATATATTCACGCTCATTGCATTCGATGTTGATTGTAACACTATTGTATGGAAGCTATGATGTTGATATACCGTGTCTTGACCGTGGGATAGTGTGTCCTTCCCTTGGTCAGTTCCTTTGGTCGGTCTCCACCATTGTGTTTGCCAAGTAGCTGGACACGCTGACGTCATCCCTTCATCCTCCATGGCAGCCTCTCACTAGCAAACCTAACCATCTACGACCATCCGTGTTGTCAACGTTGTCGACATTAGTTTCCAATCAGATTGCTCAACCTTATAGCTGACCTAGCCTGACACTTGTACGTGGAGTTTGCTTGGCGTATTTTGACAACTTTCCAGCGGTGGTCAATGTGTGTGTCCAGCAGACTTCGCTGGACACTGGTCAGTTTACAGGTCATGCTCGTCTATGTCAAAGTCACAAAGCTAATCGCCTTCCAAGTGCCAACGAACAGACGTCTGGTGACGAATGTTGATATAATGAAAGAAAAAAAGAAGCATTTTATGTGACGTTTAAAAGCAGATACATATTATGTAAATACCAATATGCAATAGTGTCTAATAAGCCAATGTTGGCAGGGCATATATAATATGTGTGTTAATATATACGCAATTCTATTATGCAATGTGAACATTTTACCTTTTTACCTTAATGCTTACCTTTTACGTTTTACTTATACTGAGAGATAAAAGAAACTGAGGTAATAATGTTGATACACATTTACCAAATTAATCATGTTAATTTATCGTATTAATTAAACACATTAATCCATCAAAGTAACCTGTATAAATATTAATCATGTTAATTTATCGTGTTGATTAAACACATTAATCAATCAAAGTAACCTGTATAAATATAGTTCCAGACGTTGAACGTACATAATGCATGTACAAGTATATACTAGTAGATTGTGACATGTATATACAGTGAAGGTTATGTGTTATATAAAGATGTAAACATTCTAAACGCCTACAGACAAGTGATATCTTTTTAAAAACATACAAGTATCAGTATTGTTCGCCTCGGCGAACATCTTACGAATGATGATCGTCTAGCGAAATTTAGTGAATACCCGCCCCAGGGATGCAATTTTTGTTTTCAAAATGCGAGTTGATAGGTGTTACAGATAGCAGGTATTGCAAACACTCATGTCAATCCTCCCAAAGAAATGATGAGTTAATGTCCCTGCATTGGTCAATGAAGAATGATAACCATCTAGTTGATATTTATCTGCTTGAACATTGTTATCTTCACTCTGGTCAATATCATTGTGCTCAATCATATCAGTTTAAAATCAGTTACGGCCAGTTAGTATCATCATGGTTTCTGCGATCTATTTACTTTTAAAATAATCTTCGAACTATTTGCACATGTCCAGTATTCAAACATTGCATATAATTCTGATATTCTAATCAATTTCGTCTACATCCATAACGTGTTCCAATGTCATGTAATCACCACACATGTTCACACCTTCAATCGATTTGCAGCAGATCGTACAGCTATTACATAACTCCGTGCAGCCTCGGGGACATCGTGCCTTTAATTACGATGTTGACCACTCCACTTGACCGGAAATTATGGCCATAGTCGTCACATTGAAGTACGTGTAGTTTATTTATGATGGGTGGGATACATGCTAAGTTGTCTGGTTCGAAATATGCTGTATCTACCAGGAATACTGACAAATATGCCCGTAAGTACTTATATGTATAAAGTGAATTTTGCGATGAATAGATCCGTATACCAATGGCAATGTGCAGATAAGTCCCTCTATATGTACTATTATTGTATCTAACTTTTGAGGACACTTTTACAAAATATTGTTGATATATTCTTTTTTTAATTCTGTTACTATTTTATTATATTGGTTATATATGAAAACATCTAATGTAGAGATATCCATCACGTATTCCAGAGAGTCAAGCTAAATACGGCATGAATTAATTAACTCGTGTATGTCAGCAACGAGCCAAATAATAGAACTTAGTAGCACAATCAATGTCAGCAGGTCATGCCTATTGGCTGTGATACTAGCAATATAATGGTACAGACATTTTTACTATAGAAAACGTGTTCAGTATGCGCCCGTGCTCCTGATATGAAGAAGCCTCAAATGTCATTTGGTCACGGATATATAAACATTCAATTAGCAACATGCAACAATCAAGGCGTTCGTGGTCTTTGTTAATTACGGATCGGGTTTCAAATTAGGAGACCTTACTGAAGACTTCAATTAGACAAGAACTGTATGATGTGTTTGTCTGTCTGTTTGTCTTTGGGTGAAGTGGTTGAAGAAACGTGGCTCTGACCACAAAAGCTGGTAAGGTTTACACAAGGACTGGATAGTGTCGAATACCGCGACAAACCGTTGTCCAAACGGTCAGTTAATGCATGTTTGACCGGTGTTAGGCCATTATCGGAGCGATTCGTGCTTCTGGTGACGTGGGGATTAAACTGATGTTTGTACGGGAATTACCTTAACTTCCGGAGCTTTCTCTCCCCCTTCTCTCTCTCTCTCTCTCTCGCTCTCTCTTTCTCTCTCGCTCTCTCTCTTTCTCTCTCGCTCTCTCATCTTTTTCCACTAGGTGTCTCTCTCTTCATCTCTATCTCTCCATATCTCCCCCTCTCCCTCTCTCCACCTCTCTCTCTGTCTCTCTCTCTCTCTCTCTCTCTCTCTCTCTCCCTCCCTCTCTCTCTCATCTTTTTCCACTGTGGAGTGACCTAATTTCAATCAAAGTTCGTTTTCTTAAACAAATACCCTAGCGAGATAATTACCGCTGCGCCCAGCGAACACTTCCTATATATCAAAGGTTTTGTATATACCCTTAGAAGGACGTCGTGATGAGGGTCATCTTTTTTACAGTTTACGCAATTTTCTTTCAAGCTGTTTTAACTAGCTTCCTTGCTTAAACAGGACAACGTTGGTGAGCGCTTCCATCGTGGTATTACTGCTGAATGTTATCCTATGGCGTTTTGTCGTGTAATCAGACTGACATTGAGTTCACCGAGTTCAATTTGTGTTAAATACGACAGGTCATCGGTATTCGTTTAATTTATTCCATTATTCGTATTGAATTGCTTCAAAGGAACCTAACAGGTGCGAGATCATTCAGCCTACCTTCAGTTTAGAATATGTTTTCTTCAAATAAACATAGTTCAAATGTGGTTATCTTATTCTAAATTTATATTGGGAAGCTTTCATATTTAGAAAACTTGGTTTGGGCTCGAGAATATGAAAGTGAATTATTATTAATTTTGCATGGGACAATTAAATAGTTTTCATTGCAATGCAGTTATCGTCCTTGGTCTGTCAGTACCAACCGGTGCTCGGAGTTTTATTGCACCATTCAGCGCTAGCTGCCAGTGTTCCTCCTGCCCTAAACTGACAAGCCGTAATATAAGTGAAAATAATACCGAAAGCAGCTCTAAATCCCAATTTAAAAACTACATGGGCATGTATAACTTGAAAGAATACATGTCCGTCCATTATCTGAATGTAATAAGACTTTAATTACAAAGCAATATTTCTACAGAATACCACTATTTCTTAATTCAGTTCCTGGTAGATCCTATTCATTATAAACAGCTTTTGAGGACTAACTTATAGTCGTCTTGCAGATTGCATGTTCTTGAATTCAATAAGTTGCAAACCACTCCTTTGACTACGACATAAGATAACATAGATTACTACACAGGGGGTCTGTTTACTGTACTGTACGGGAGCGCTTCCCAGAATACCAAGAGGAAGCTTCACATGGTACACGTGTGCCTATACAAATACATGGTCTAATACCCACATCTAAATTATGAAATATACCAACGGCATGTTTCCTATAATCGATATCAATATTTATTTGTATGTTGCTGTCAATATAAGCTGTGGTCGCTCCGCTGGACTGAAAAGACGAAGGGTAGGTCCAAATATTGCAGTTCAGCTATGAAGGTCATACGAAGTGCAGGTATAATGAGAAAAGCAACAACAAAAGAACTGTAAAGTAACGTTCCATTCATTAACAGTGGAATATTGCGGGAGGTGTGCTTTAATATACAATCTAGTATGAAGAAGCGTAATCAAATAATCAACTTCCGGCGACTGGTTTCCGGTTCATATATACTACCATCTGGTTTCACCCATAGATGTTTAATAAATATTGTTCTCTCGTATTATCACGGCAGAGGTATGTTGATTCCAGAAATATAAGAGCATCACTGCTACCTGCGCACTGTAGGTGTGAATGGGGGGTCTTGAAAGAACGTTATTGATTAACAGTACCAGCTTTCACGGCGCATGCGCAATGCCGGACCATTGTATTGTTCAGTAGACCCTGGTCATCACCGGTAAGGATTAATCTGAATAGATTTACTTACTTCGCATACCGGTATATCAATTAACTGTTGATTTCTTGACAACCACGAGATATACGTTTGACTTCATAATGTGAATGAGGATGCCATTGCAGACAAACAATGGCAGGAGACACTGATGGCGGGATGGAGAGCCGGGGTTGGGAGTGAGACAACATTGCATAGAGGGTGGAACTGTTTGTCCTCCGCTGATTAGACGTGAGAAAAGCCAATGTAAGAAGTGAGGAGGGGTGATACGGGGGATTGGAGAGGATTAGACAAATATAGAAGCACCAGTGTTAGGATAACTCCATTCGGGAGTATCGCTGTCTATTTGGGATTCGAACATGGTTTTATTTTATCTTTCAATTCCGGTTGCACCGCTGTCTGTGCTATCCCTCCCTCTGGTGCAGATTAAACTTCCTCTACTTCCTTGAATTAAAAAACCCCATAAGCAATACTCACAAAATTGCATTGTTCTCTAGGAATATCAAGTGAGAAGAAATAAACAACGTTAGGCAGATTACGTGACAATACTATACTGAGAGACGTTGTTTGATATTTCGTCTCTACCAGACAATATTTGACTTCTCCGGTAAAAAACAAAAGACATTATTGTGTTTATAAGCGACCTAGAAAACAGTTATACAGGTACAATTGTCGACTTATTTACCTGAGTGTATGTCATGTGTCAAGCCCTTGGCGTGGGAAATGTTTGTAAATTCTATTTGTAACTAATGTTTTTCTTTACCATATAAACTCATCACACGCGTCGTCCATGCATGGCTTTGTCAACCTTTTAGAGGACGAGTATTTATATTTGTCAAATAGGCGATTCTTTATTTGTGCGCTTGTGACATACACGTATCTATGTCACAGTTGCCCATTAATGTCTTCCAAAAGCCATTGTATATTTTATACTTGGTGTTTATCCAATGGATTCGATGTCAACTGGGTTATTAATTATTGATTCCAATATCTTCTTCTAGATTCAACTGTGAAGATATAAATGAATGCATTTCGTGTTGTAGTATAGAACCTATGGATATTACAGTATAGTGTTCATATGAAGGTATGATTATAATCTCTGTCTATGGATATTACAGTATATTGTTCATATGAAGGTATGATTATATTCTCTGTCGAACCTGTTGGTATGTGAAGAAGTTGGAGGTGAGTTGATGAACAAGCACGTGTTGTCATACGGACGTGTAGTGTTTCTCTCATGAAGACACAAGACACATCCAATACATTATGGTTGTCCAAGCTTATCTATATAGACATTCAGACATGAGTTCAGAGGCGGTGAAGTGCCCGGACTAGTTCTACACTCAATTGATCACTCGAGGTGTGACTTCATCGACGGAGTGGTTTTTATTGCGGGGAGGATATCGAGTTGTCCTGGTCTGCCGTTGACACAGACCTGGAAGTTCACACCAGACCTCCCGATAGATCACCGGGGTGAAGGCACAACGTCAAGGAAGGAATGTTCGTCTTAAACAACAAGAGCGACGTTCTCGAGCAACACCGCCGGTGCTACTGTTGAGAGTGCATGGGATGAATTTCATTAATTTGACAGCAATAGTTTTAACAGCCGGAAATCAAATAGCTTTGGATGTTTAAGCGACGAGGCAAGTGCATCTCTAGGTTTGCACTAGCATGACTACAATATAGCAAAGTAGCTAGGCTATTGGACAACAAACTCGCGATGCCTTTGCCCGTGGTGTCGAACGATTGCACATGATGCGAGGAATGGTGTGATATATCGGCATGCATATTCATCCGTATCCGCCTTGGCTTATTAAATTATTTATATTTTACCGTAACACGTTGTTGTTTTATTCCTCCGTGTATATTGGTGGATATCGTCGAGATCACAGAACCAATGTTGGGGAAACTACATGTTAAATTGCCAAAGTATATAATAGGTCATTCACGCCAACAAGACGAATTTGGATCTCACCGGCTAATTCACGGAATATCCTGTAGCAGTTAGAAAATGGCCAATGATGGTTTGGACAAAAGTCTAAATATTACTGATAGTAGAACTTATAGGTTAATACATGAAACTGAATCTTGCCCTTAACATTGTATTGCGACGCTTTACTTGGTAGGCTACATATTTCCCCTGGGCACAGATTGAAGGGTTTATTATCACATGTACACCGCAATCAGCCACCGTACTATATACACCGCAATCAGCCACCGTACTATATACACCGCAATCAGCCACCGTACTATGGATAGGTGCGACGAATCTGTAATGCTTATAAGCATTAAAAGTTCCTGGATAAATTATACGAATTGCTTTAATAATAAAACTCCCTTCTTGTTATGTTGATTGCCCATATATAGGTTTACGTATTTGGCGGACATGGTCTGCTTGAGAAACGAACAATGCACTGAACTATAAGTGACTGGGTTGTACATTAACTGATCTTATCATACACGCTCTGTTGCTCCATTGAACAGCGAACACTGTGGCTGGTGTTAGGAGTACACCCCTGCATGGAGAAGACACGTTTTAGGGTAGAAAGAGTAATCTTAACCACCAATATCAATATTCAGGGTCACCAAGTTTAGCAATTTTATTACAGCTGCCAGTCATGTATTAGTGTGTTTCTGTTATAATTATCGGATAAAACAGTTCAATACCGTTACTAATGTCTTAATATTCAACTATCTGTCATACAGGTAGATCGCACTTAGGAACTGTTTCGTAACTCAAATTATATACAATATGTACGACATTGAACTCGACAACTCCGTGCACTGTTAGTCTTTACGCGTGATGAATATATCTGCATGCTCACAACTCTGGCCTGTTTCAAATTACTACATTAGCCTAGTATTTAAAATGTGCAGCGAGCCAATATAAGCGTATTGACGCTTTTAAGATTGTCTGCTGCATAAACCCTAACAATATATGCACTGACCTACATGTAGAGTATGCAATGAATATCCTGTATTGCTCTACCAGAAACTTCAAATCATAGTGCAGGAATATTATTCCTTGGTTGTGTTTAATGGTTGTGAAATCGTATTGTCTAGAACATCTAAACCCAAACAGTGACTCCTTAGCTGGGGGTCCGTGTAGCTCTGTTGTGCACTATTACTATGTTTACATTGCTTCTTGGCACCATATACGCTATTTTGGTGCCAAGAAGAAATGTAAGCATAGTTGAACGACACAATAGAGCTAAGAAATCGCAGCTAGTGATTGCTCTGACTTTCAGTGACATATGTTTAAGAAGGCGTTGAATCTTAGTGTTACTGTTAGGGGACGTGCTTAGAATATTAGTGTCTCAGGGAGTCTGGAGTCTGGATATCCGAGTTCTTGACCGCAATGGTTTGATGGTCACTTGGGCTAGTGCGAATGCACTTCAGAGGACGGCATATACTTCTGACACGATCGCTCGTCTTCGAGTCGAAAATAGCAGACGCTCGGAAAGTGGCGTTCGTCTTCCATTGGATATCTGGAATCTACTAGGGAAGGTCTTGCGAAATCAGAAGTGTGAATCGAACAATCTGAAGATGAATCTTCCTGGAATATTATGAATCATGAATCCAGTCTCAGCTTCTTCCACTGGTTATAAAGGTCAGACCCTGGCGAGAGAGAGGACGATGGAAATTGTCACATAATTGCAACATTCCGTGCACTGGGTGGAAAAGCTGAACACAAATAGCGAGAGCCTGGTCAAACAGCAAATGACGTGCTGTAAATGCTATATACAGCAACTAGTGAAACACATGTGAACTTACGTATACTTACGAATGTTGACGTGAAATATGAAGAGAGATAGAAAATCAGTACGATAAGCCGTTGGCTATGTGTATTAAAAAGGTGTTCATTCGAGTGGCTGAAAAGATAATCATTTGGATAGATATGCTGAATATAGATGTAGAACAGTAGCGAAAGCATTTGTAGTTCACAGTCGTCGGTGGCGTCACTACTGTTACCGGGAATGTAAGCGTTAAACTTCCGGATTTCTCTAAGCTGTGTGTGTTACATAACACTGCAGTCTGCAATGAGTAAGTCATCTCTATTCCAATACTAATAGTACTTTTAGAAGCTAATTTGGCTTTTATTTGACAGTGTTAGCTTGCCTGGTGTATAATGCTTCTATTGGCCTTCTCTATTAAGTCATTGTAATCATTTGCAATCAGTAGGATACAATAATACTGCTAGCGTTATATGCATGGTTCTCATTACGTGAGCATATTGTTTACTTAACGGGTTCTTGTAAGGCCTATACTATACTGTATAAAATGTATACATGTGTTAATGATAGTGTTAAATGTGTTAAATGATATCTAATGATAGTGTTACTGTATAACTATACTGTATAATGTATACATGTGCTATAATAGTGTTAAATGTGTTAAATTATAGCTAATGATAGTGTTAAATGATATAATGCATGTTCAGAGTGCTGAGTAGTTGTACAAGCATTAAGGATAGGTCTGCTACAAGATTAAGAATGGCATATATCTGCCACGAGAGTGTGTGTGTGGGTGAGTGGGAGTGGTATTGGTGGATGAAGTGACGACATGACGAGCAGGTTGGAACCAACACGTACAGCGTCAGGTGCTCGCACTGTGTGTTCAGTGTGTGTATATTGTTTGGCTTGACGCCTGCTGGCTGTGCAGCTATCTTCACATCACATTCTACATGTCCATGGCTCTGTGTAGTCACTGTAGAACCACGGTGTCTGTCAGTCAGTGGAGGTTCTAGTTCTCTCACACACACAGGCGAGTTACTGAGAACCACTAGTACATAGGATGCTGGTGTCGGTGGTCGGTGGTCGGTGGTCGGTGGTCGGTGATCGGTGGTCGGTAGGAACACGTAGGAATACCAGCTCGGGATAACTGCTGCGGGTAGGAGATTTATTCTTGATACTCTATTGTAGTTGTGGTGTTTTTTTTGTGTTTCTTTTTTGGTATTGGGGTTTAAAGTCGCTTTCTAGAATCTTTCACTAATATCACGACTTGTGACTTGTAGTTGTGGTAGATGATGGCCTACTGATATCAGTGCAGATTTTGAGATTTGT
>JAUTBV010101251.1:0-15882 GCA_032361325.1 Lepetodrilus fucensis | reverse complement strand
TAGTAGTAGATAAGTAGTAGTAGTAGTAGTAGTAGTAGATAAGTAGTAGTAGTAGTAGTAGTAGATAAGTAGTAGTAATAGTAGTAGTAGTAGATAAGTAGTCGTAGTAGTAGTAGTAGTAGTAGTAGATAAGTAGTAGTAGATAAGTAGTAGTAGTAGTAGTAGTAGTAGATAAGTAGTAGTAGTAGTAGTAGTAGATAAGTAGTAGTAATAGTAGTAGTAGTAGATAAGTAGTCGTAGTAGTAGTAGTAGTAGTAGTAGATAAGTAGTAGTAGATAAGTAGTAGTAGTAGTAGTAGTAGTAGATAAGTAGTAGTAGTAGTAGTAGTAGATAAGTAGTAGTAGATAAGTAGTAGTAGATAAGTAGTAGTAGATAAGCAGCAGCAGCAGCAGCGGTAGTAGTAGTAGCAGTAGTAGTAGTAGTAGTAGTAGTAGTAGTAGATAGGTAGTAGTAGTAGATAAGTAGTGTAGTAGTAGTAGATAAGTAGTTGTAGCAGCAGCAGCAGCAGCAGCAGTAGTAGTAGTAGTAGTATTAGTAGTGGTAGTAGTAGATAAGTAGTAGTAGCAGCAGGAGCAGCAGCAATAGTAGTAGTAGTAGTAATAGTAGTAGATAAGTATTAGTAGCAGCAGCAGCAGTAGTAGTAGTAGTGGTAGTAGTTATAGTAGTGGTAGTAGTAGATAAGTAGTAGTGGCAGCAGCAGCAGCAGTAGTAGTAGTAGTAGTAGAAGTAGATAAGTAGTAATAGCAGCAGCAGCAGCAGCAGTAGTAGTAGTAGTAGTAGTAGTAGTAGTAGTAGATAAGTAGTAGTAGTAGCAGCAGTAACAGTAGTAGTAGATAAGTAGTAGTAGTAGTAGCAGCAGCAGTAGTAGTAGTAGTAGTAGCAGCAGCAGCAGTAGTAGTAGTAGTGGTAGTAGTAGTAGTATTAGTAGATAAGTAGTAGAAGTAGTAGCAGCAGCAGTAGTAGTAGTAGTAGTAGATAAGCAGTAGTAGTAGCAGCAGCAGCAGCAGTAGTAGTAGTAGTAGTGGTAGTAGTAGTAGTAGATAAGTAGTAGTAGTAGCAGCAGCAGTAGTAGTAGTAGTAGTAGATAAGTAGTAGTAGTAGCAGCAGCAGTAGTAGTAGTAGATAAGTAGTAGTAGTAGCAGCAGTAGTAGTAGTAGCAGCAGCAGTAGTAGTAGTAGTAGTAATAGTAGTAGTAGTAATAGTAGTAGTAGTAATAGTAGTAGTAGTAGTAGTGGTAGTAGTAGTAGTAGTAGTAGTGGTAGTAGTAGTAGTGGTAGTAGTAGTAGTAGTAGTAGTAGTAGTAGTAGTGGTAGTAGTAGTAGTGGTAGTAGTAGTAGAAAAAAGAAGTAGTTGGAGTAATAATCTAACTACAGTATAATTATTATTATAATTAGTATTATGCTGATGCTACTTTCAGCCTATACTTGCCCGTATGGAGATGAGCGGTGTGAATGTTTTGAGGAGGCAATGGACTGCAGTGGACGCGGTCTGGCGGTGTTACCTAACATCATGGACACAGCTCTCACCAAGTTGTAGGTAAACCAGTGTCATGCTGTGCTAATACTTATTACTTACATTTACACACTGCACATTATAAAGAGTAAAGACACCGCCAGCCTAGTAGGATTGGTTTGGGTCTCTTGATCTCTTGATCTCGTCAGAACTCAACATACACACGTCCATGTGTACATCTTCTGTACGAAAACACACCTTGATTAAAAACACCTATACATCTTGGTTCGTTTGTACTCGGAATTCGAGATAAAATGAACGAAATCTCAATTCTGATTACTATTGAAATGAATAGCCTATTCAAAGGTATTGGATACAGATGTGTATCAAATGAACATACGAATCATGCATGTAAAAGAATATAGTTTACGCATATGCAAGCATGTATCATGTGTATGCACTTACATTCATACATGTATGTAACATTGCGAATTCAGGATGTGTATAACAGTGTGAATCCACCAAATCCTTCTCCGTTCTCTTCGGAACACAAACACCTCAAGACTAAATTGATTTCGATAAAATTCTCAGTGAACACATGTGTCTGTCTCTCTGTATTCAGCGAGTCAATATCTAATCTCAGTCGCCGAGCCGCCTCCTGTATTCACGTCTCACTGTTCACCTCATTGGCAAATATACCGCCATTCAGGGGAATTATGTCTGAAAACGTGAAATGTTGGAATCGCTTTTCCCCTGACAAATTAACCCATTTTTTTTTATACCCGCGTATAATAGGAGCAGACATTGGATCGACACTTCTACGTGAAGACCTGCCAAAGCTAACCTGGCATTGAGATATCTATTAGATTACTTCCCAAATTCTAACGGCACACTGAAACGCACCAGGGTTCCTTGCCGAAATTATCAATTGGCCAGACGCCAGTCGACGTTGTTCCCAGTTCTATACAGAGCCCAGTCCGGCGGCCTTGACCTCTCTCGGACACCGGGGTCAGAATGTGTCCCGCTTTCCTTGAGTTATACGCTCATTTAACACAGAGCTTTGGTAAAGATGGCAGATGTTGTCCGGATCATGAACAATTAATTACAATATCAACCAATTCCTTAATTTCATAACAAAACTAGATTAGCCCAACTGACTTGCGAGACGTTCCCAGAATATCTCAAGTCAATGAGCAGATACGTCGCGGGAATAATGTTTCGCGAAGGTAGCTAGCCTAATTACTGATAAGGCATGTAACTACGTACGTGCACATTATACGTGGTTTTAAACGTTTTAAACTATTACAAGTTACAACTATTCCTTTCACGAATAAAATCCAGGTTAAACTTCGTTTGACAATATATTGCCACCTACATGATTGTATGTGTTCATCATTGCTGTCTATCTGTTCGTGAGACCATGTCACAGTAAGTTAGCTAGTGTACTAAGCTGGACTTCGGAGCCAATGGTACCGGCTTCCAATCACGTCCAGGAAGCCTGACATCAATGTTCCCGAAACTGAGCGTTCTGACGTCATCATGATAGGATGCGTTGTCTGTACCGTGTGCATGCATCTATCATCCTTGGTCTGTCAGTACCAGCCGGTGCTTGCAGGTTTACTGCAGCATTCAGCGTTACGGATTTTATCGATTTCCTCCAGCTCGAAACTGACAAGCTACGGTATTACTATAAGTGAAATAATCTTGAAATCGGCTCTAAACCAAAATTTAAAAATAAATAAATAAATGAAATTTAAAATATAGCGGGATCCTCAGAAACATGGCCATATGCCTACATAACATCCGTCTATAGGCATATGGCCATCGTTTCAGATGATGGCATACATATTACATTAACTATAGCGAATCGGCATTATGCATACATGCATTTATATCAATTTACCGGTTCGCCCTTGGATGGTCACGTTATGGGGTCAGCATCCGGTCAAGTAGAAATGTCTACAGGTTTACAAGCGACCATCATATGAATGGCAATCGACGTATTCTGTGGTGGAGAGGTTTACTGATACTTCAATCACGACAATTATACTTAATAGTAGTCAGGAAGTAATTGTTTGTAGTAAAACTATATAACCTTTAGATCGACATCGCTACGTTCCACTATATACAGGGATTTAGAAAGGAATACATATTATAATAATATAATAGCATGCATACCAATTATTTAATGACATACCGTGCAAAGTACATGCATATTCACTTAGCATACATGATATTAGTTGCAATTGCACCTCCAGAAACCTCTTCCCCGTTCAATTGTAGTGATATGATTATTCACTCACATTGACAACAGGCTAATGATAGAAACTTCCAGTATAAATGACACAGAATCGTTTGGGTAATTTCCTTTCACAGTCATTCGGGAAACCTTGGAAGACATCGGAAACGTTACTCTCTACTTGATATAGAAAGTTAATTGATGCTTTTTTAAATGTTACATTCGTCCTGTTTCACATTTGAAAATATATAATCTGTTCTATCTGAGAAGTGAATTCATGTTAATTGAAGCTACCTGGCGATTGAAATATTTACGTTCAGTAACTTAAAATAGTGTTAACTAACCGAACGATAGCTGGTTGAATACAACACCTGCATAGATAAATCAAATACTAGTTTCGTTAACAGTTCATTTCATAGGTCAAGCAACTGGCATGGGTATGCGTTTAAAACCCAGAGCGCATTATACCATGCGTTAAGCTCACTGGTGTTATTAACGATGCATATTATGACTATCTGACACTGTTAAGACCTGGCTACATGTATATTGGACTTAGGTTATTGTTATGTTTTCCAATGTTCCAGCCACCTGGCAGATAATGTGCTGCATATAACTGGCCGTACGTTTGCAGATCTGGACCGCTTGATATATCTGTAAGTATACGACATTGCCATAGCAATTGGTTTAAACATATTTATTATTTTACACGAAAGAAAATAAATGCTGATTGGTAATCAAGCTGTAAAGGTTATTTTTATAGTGCTCTTCGACAAATAATACACAATAAATGTATTATACATAAATGTTCCTTACTGAAGGTAACATTGAAATAAAACCAAAGTATGTATTAATATATGTATATATTTCATTACATGTTGTGACAATCCGAATTAACAAATGGCCAGGATAGCATTCCAGCTTGAACATGGAATCATACTCAAACGTTTTCGTACTTTTGGGGCCAGATAACACTGCCACGATAACGATAGCGAACTTTTGGTACATGAAAACGAAATTGGGACAGTTTTGACTCGTTGTGACCGCAACAGCAATTTAATTCTTTCAGAAACTTACGGAACAACTCCATATCACGTTTGCCTGATGGCTGCTTCCGGAATCTGTGGCGCCTCGCAATACTGTAAGTCTGTGACGTCACCATTTCGGGGTAGGGGCGTACATCAACGTGGGGGTATGGGTATTTTTAGCGGACCATTTTGAGCGTTATACGGCGGTGGATGATGTAGGGGTATAGGGAGGGAAGGAAGTGGTAGTTGGATCACATGGACTGTGTGGCTAACGGATGGTATAGGCATCATTGTCGGAGTTTCTGGAATGGGGTGGATCAGTTGGATGCATGGAGCTCACGGGAATAAGGTTATGGAGGTGGACTGTCGAGGGTGTAGGATGTTGTAAAGGCGCGTGATATTAAGACATTATGTTTCTGGTAGGGATGAGGTGAACACTATTTTGTAATGGATTTATCTTGTCACAAATACAAATGTCTTAGTGTCACATTTCATCTTACATGTATAGGCAGGCATTAGTCGCTGTAGGTTTTTTCAATTTTGTTCTTTTCAGCAATCTAATGGACAATCGCCTTACGGAATTAAGTAATTCAACATTCTTTGGTTTATCTGGATTAAAACAGCTGTAAGTATCAAATGTTGCCTAGGTCGTATACATTGTTATTGTAATTAGTAGGTATGTTTCGGCATCGTTTAGCGATCACAATTATATACGCATCCATGTCAAATACATTAAAATAGTAACATATGTTTTATGTGCTAGCATTGTATCAATTATTATCAACTACAAATTACTCACATGCAAAATTTGTTATTAAGGTTTAACTGGAAAGCATTTTACATGTTGGTTTATTCATGGGACACAACACACTCGCAAAAACGCTGTTGATAGAGCATGGAGGCCTACATACGTTAACCGGTACACCAACTAAGCAATCTCAATCCGAAGCAATATATTATATGATGCAAATTAACGTGTATCATTATAATTTCCAGGAACACATAACGTCAGAAGCTATAAGGATATAATGCATTGTCATATGACTCTATACTTTATTATGGTACTATCATAGTATACACTAATAATATGATTGCAGATACCTAACTGGAAATCGCATCGAGACGATTCTTCCTGATGCCTTCTTCGGATTGTCATATTTAAGATCAATGTGAGTAGAGGGAATAACATAGGCGATTTCCAATGTAAATACTTCTCTAGCAATAGGAGTTTATATCTTTGATTACCCGTTAAGATAATTACATTCCTACTTTAAAGCCATAGGCTTTTGTATTAAAATGGTATATTATAAGTAAGATTATATTTATGTATTAATTACTAGATCTATATGTGAATGTAATCTCATTAAAATCACATCTCGTTTCGCTTCTAAAACAATTTGACTTTTTGTTTGCCAAATAATTATCTAAGCGTCAGTTTCGGATCTGATTTTAATGAGGTTTGGGAATGCAATTAAACTATTGATATTAGAAACTGACATACTTTCATTATTTTTCTCAGAGATTTGAGCGGTCAACGAATAACATCCCTTCCGCAGAATGCATTTTTAGGATTACGAAATGTGTTTTTGCTGTGAGTATTGCACTGATCTGTCTAGATATACGGTGATAAATGAACATGTACTTATACTAGACGTTGCCAATGTTTATTTATATTACAAAACACATATACTGCAGACTGATTAGCCCGGGGCACAATTTCACGAAGCTCTCGTATAACCTAAGAGGTCACAGTGTTCTCGCATCTTAGTAATGATCTATTTAGCGTTCCACAAAACGATGGTAGCACTATGGGAGTCGCAATTCTATGTTAACATACAGGAGTTGTAATTATGTATTAACATACAGGAGTTGTAATTCTATGTTAACATACATAAGTTGTAATTATATGTTAACATACAGGAGTTGTAATCCTATGTTAACATACAGGAGTTGTAATGCTATGTTAACATACATGAGTTGTAATTCTATGTTAACATACAGTTGTGATTCTATGTTAACATACAGTTGTAATTCTATGTTAACATACATGAGTTGTGATTCTATGTTAACATACAGGAGTTGTAATTCTATGTTAACATACAGTTGTGATTCTATGTTAACATACAGGAGTTGTAATTCTATGTTAACATACAGGAGTTGTAATGCTATGTTAACATACATGAGTTGTGATTCTATGTTAACATACAGGAGTTGTAATGCTATGTTAACATACAGGAGTTGTGATTCTATGTTAACATACAGGAGTTGTAATTCTATGTTAAAATACAGGAGTTGCGACTCTCGTAGATCTATGATCGTTCTGTTGAAGTCTGCGTCTCACGAAAAGGTCGTAAAGCGTAATTTCCGGTTATATTAAAAACACGAACTGGTTTGAATCCGGACTACAGTACGACCGGGGTGTTTTTAAAAGTTTAGGTTTTTTAAACGCAGGGTAGAAACAAATACATAATTATCTATATGTATGCATTAAACAGTTTAACTGATTGCTCTTCTATGTCCGTTCCATTTAGAAATCTGTCAAGAAATTCCATCGACTACATTGCCGACGGCGCATTTCATGGGCTGGATAAACTGTTAACACTGTGAGTAAAGTTGTACTTCATTCTAGAACAGGTACAGTAATGTACTCGGTATACTCCTGTAACTCACCTGTTAATGTCATTGCACTGTTTTTTTTATACTAGGAATGATCGTATCTTACATTTGGTGTATTTACCCTCATACGATCGGTGCGAACGTCGTAAAAACAGCACACGGGTTACACAAACGATATGCTTGCATCTGTGTTTGTTTTAATACTGGCAGCTGAGTAAATACCATTTTAATGATTCGCGTGTGAAGGAACTTGTATTCTTAGTTCCTAAATGATTGAAATTCGAATGTTATATAATTAATTATACATTATGATCGTATTTCTATTTCAGTGATTTAAGAGACAACATGGTAAAGACGATAGACAAAAACGTATTCCATGTGCAGAAATTAAATACGTTGTAAGTAAATAGTTATAGTCATGGTTGATTGTACAATGTAAAATACTGTATGGCTAACATACGGGTACTCACGTCACGTGTACACAACGTCACTGGAGGAGAGCATGTTGTTCCTTAAACTTTATACAGATATAAATATTTTATAATGTTCTTGCTATATATCTTTGTCTTATGACACTTATCGTTTCCATAGACATGTTGTTGGTTTTAAATCCCATTTCATCCAATAAGGTGCGTATCAATAGTAATAGGTCCAAATACTCGGGGAATAAATCTAAATCAGAATTTGAAACTTGAAATTAAAAACTATGTTAAACATGACAGAGGAATATAAGAACTAAGTATTACAGTATACAACTCGAATTGGATACTAAAAGGAAAATAGTGTATTACATTTAAGACGTTTTCTTCGGGTTTTTTTCAGATACACCGATGAATTCAGATTTTGCTGTTTGGCCAAGGCAATAGATAAATGTTACCCACAGCCAAACGAGTTTTCGTCCTGTGAGGATCTAATGTCCAACTACATACTGCGAGTCAGTATATGGGTTTTAGGAATGGTAGCCTCGTTTGGAAATCTACTTGTGATTGGCTGGAGAGCACGTGACCTGCGAGGCGGAAAGGTGATATTTCTTTGTAGAAATCGTGTTGATAATTAGTCAAATACTGCTAAATATATTAAGCCTACGAATATATGTCCTTCTCTTTTTATGCTGAGGTAATTATTAGTTCAACTGAAATTGCAAGCGGCTTTGAATACGACTGATTTAACTTTCAATCGGAGGTGACCAATGGTGTTGCTGTACTTAATCCAAAAGCAAGAATATTTCTTAAATTAAATAGTTATATAATTAAAATCGTTATGCAGGGTGCACATTTCAATTTGTCCTTGTATTCCGCTCAAGGTCCATTCGTTTCTGATCACCAATCTGGCCATCGGCGACTTCTTCATGGGGGTGTACCTGATGATCATCGCCGTTGTCGACTCCTACTACCGCGGCGTCTACATCATCCACGACAGCTTCTGGCGCAAGAGCGACCTCTGTCGTTTCGCGGGCTTCATCAGTACGTTCTCCAGCGAGTTGTCGGTCTTTACGCTGACGGTCATCACTTTAGACCGGCTCATCTGCATCATCTTCCCACTCCGGCTGAAGAGACTCGGGCTGAAGGAGGCGTCTGTGGTCATGGTTCTCGTGTGGATCGTGGTGTTCTTTCTGTCCACGCTGCCGCTGATGGGAATGGACTATTTCCAGGAGTTCTACGGGCGATCCGGAGTGTGTCTGGCCTTGCACGTGACTCCGGACAAGCCGCCTGGTTGGGAGTACTCTGTGGCCGTATTCCTGGTGGTCAACTTTGTGTCCTTCCTGGCCATATTCCTGTCCTACTTGTGGATGTTTATTGTGGCCAAGAGGACTCGGAAAGCTGTGAGGGCCAGCGAGTCCAAGTCAGATGCCGCCATGGCCAGGAGGATGACGCTCATTGTGATGACGGACTTCCTGTGCTGGGTGCCAATCATACTGCTCGGGTTCGCGTCGCTAGGGGGCGCTATGGTTCCTTCTCAGGTGAGGACATACGGCTTGGAGACGTTGCTGTTTACCACTAGAGAGAAACATATATGAATATTTTACATCCGCATTCGTCACCAGATTAAACACGTTCACTTGTTAATAATTAATAATTTAATATGCATTAATTAACATGCATTATGCCATTTCCAAATACCAAGATTATTCCTTCTTGGTGGCGCTTTAGATATGAACATTCAGGTAAAGTATTTGATCAATTTACATAAGTATTTGATCAATTTCAACCGCGTGCAGTTACAATAGGTGTTCATCCCACCATACAGATAGATTATTGCATAGCCTACTATGCATGTCGATAATTAAATTCAAATCCAAAATTAAAGGAAATAAAAACACATATTATTACATTATATTCGTAATACTCATGACATTACGTATACTAGTAGACTGTCTGCACCTATGGTATTGCAGTCTAACATAGACTGTCTGCACCTATGGTATTGCAGTCTAACATAGACTGTCTGCACCTATGGTATTACAGTCTAACATAGACTGTCTGCACCTATGGTATTACAGTCTAACATAGATGTTGTTATGTTGGTGCAGGTATATGCTTGGATAGCCGTGTTCATTCTACCACTGAACTCAGCCATCAACCCAGTGTTATACACCCTATCCACTGCACCATTTCTTGGGAATGTTAGGAAGCGAGCGTACCACTTCAGGAAGTCCTTCATGAGTTCATTTACTATGGACACCAAGCATAGTTATGTCGGTAAGTAAAGTGAGCCCCACATCCATCGCCATTAGTATTAGACTGGTTACTTGCCTATGGTACCTGTGCGCTCAAATGTGTATGGGCATGCATACAGGGTAGCACATGCATGCGTATGTAACGACCAGTATTAAAGATTTGCGGAAGCAAATGCATAATTAAGTTAATTAAAATTGACGCAGCCTTTTACATGTATAGATAGATTATATAGTGACATTGTTCAATTCTTGTCTATATAAGTATGTGGGTTTTGTATGTACATTGTGTATGGGCCTCTTTCAGGTGTTAGGGTCAACTTTAGCAACTTCAACTTATTCATATTTGTGGTTTGTGTTTTTCAGATGAGAGATCAACTTCCGGTTGGGACCGGAAGTCGCCGTATCGGCACATGGATTTAATTAGAATGAGGAATATGAACACACGATCTGAGGTTCAGTCTCAATCGGAACAATCTGATTATTGATATCAATAGTAGTGTTTGTAGTTATGTTTGTAAATAGCAATCTGTTTATTGAATTCATGTTAGTGTTTTTATTTATGTTTGTAATAACACGATCAATACTGGACAATATTTTCTTGGGCCAAGTTATTAATGGGATGGTTTACCAATGCAAATGTTATATAATAATGTTTGTACCATTTTGTATTCATCGCCATCGTCAGTATTAAAGCAGGGCGAGGGATTTTTTCCAAATCATTCTTAAAATAGTATTGTCGGTATCTGATATGTATATGGACATCTTGTGCACGGTTATCAATAGGTATAGTGTAGGCTATAGACTATAATGAAGTTATTATTATTTTTATCATATATCAAATGACAAATTGCAACCATTTTCCTTGTTGAATACATATCGTCATATTCTCTTCTAGACTACAAAAAAGAGCAACGGGGCACACGTTATGTTTGCTAAGAAATGACTGTCCATGTTTTATCCAGATGTTATTATGGTGTTCTGGTGAACGTGTATTGTGTTGTTGTAATGATTCTTTAAACTTTTCTCAGGATTAGTCATACAGTCGTCTTACAGAATGTGTGTTTCAATTAACGCACACAAAATAACAGTACAAATAAGGCTCCATATCGATTCTTGATTTAGTGTGAGATAATAGCGAGTGCAAGTCTAATGTTATTTCCGGTGACAGGTTAAATACGTCTGGATCGTGACGTTTGTTTGTGACGTCACAGTGGATTGTTTGTGACGTCACAGTGGATTTTTGCGCATTTAGATTTTTGACCAATTTATGTCACCGGGTATTGTGTCTACTTGCACTCCCTATTCTTGACATATGACGCGTTGTCATATTTATATTCCAACGTTAATTTATCATGTTTGCATTTATTGACCACTGTGCGTATTTTTAACGTGGTAATAATGGATCATGCCTTGTTGAAGTATAGTTGTGATACGTGCATAATATATAATGCATTTTTATACGGTCACGATGGATGGATGAATGGATGGGTGTCTCTATATATACATATGTGTAGCTTATTTTACTCAACTGAAGAGCAGTTTCGCAAAGCTAGTTTTATGCATGGCAAGGTCAAATTTACCTAAGAAGTTGTTATACATCGACCACATAATGTATATGTTTCTACCACGGCTTATTCTGTATCAGAATAGCGACCTTTGGGTTTCCCACGTTCAAATTCAAACGCTTTAATTCCTGCGTATTACGTCACATCATCTGGGTGATCCCACTTGTCAATGTTGAAGCGTACGTTAGAAGTGCACGTGAATAATATAATATCATATGATCAACATTATGGTACAATGTGTTTTATACATGTATTAGCATACGGATGTTGAAAGCTAATTCTGTTTGGTATATGATATACATGTAGACTAATGTACATATCGTGTATGGCTGTGTTTTATTAAGGGGTATGCCGTTGGATATGTTGGCGAAAGGATCGACATGTTATTAGTACAGTATATTGTATTAACTAATGTTTTCATGTTACTATTCATGTTATTATAAGTGTGCGATAATATCGCACACCATACACAACGCTGGAACAATGAATACTAAATATCGTAGATATTTCTTTCCAGTGTATTTTTGTCCAGCCCCATTGAGTATCTAGTCTAGATCCTAGGCACTGTGTAACTGTATTATTATTATGAATATTATTATTATTATTATTATTATTATTATTACTATTATTATTTTTATACCGTAGTATTACTCTATTATAGCTTACTATGAGATGCAACACTACTTCATTCACTCATGCTGGTGTTGCATCACTCATTGGTAATTAATACTTAATCCCCGATATAAAAGGATAATATTATGTGATAGTATAGTACTATTACTGGAAATGTAACGACCTTGAATAGATGCTTTGATTATTGTATAGTTATCAGACACGACTGTAGTAATATTTGTATTGACATTATACTGTTATTTATTATATGTGTCTATAATTATTATTTACACGTGAAATTGGTTCATGTGAACATATACCTCGATGAGCGGCGTTATACAATGATGTAACGTAAAATACTGATGAAATAGCCTTAGTAAGTAATGTATTGTCTTACTAAGGATGTGAGCTGGTCATGAACACAGGTATACACGTAGTTTGATCTCGCAATTAGCCTCACATTCCTTATAAACCATGCATGTATTTGTAGAGTAGCTTTTCGGTTATTTTCGTCGTCTGAAAGTATAACTAGGCCGAGCAGCTTTGACCGTCATATCACAGCATTTTAGATAGAACAATGGACAGTCTATCAAACGATAGCAACGTATGTGCGAATGTATGCCATATAGTTACGCCGATGCCACACTTGACCAAGTGAGTTCTGTCCCTCTGCCGTCAATCCAGCCCCACGCTGTGATATGACGTCACAGCTTCTCGGCCTGGAGGAGGTACCACGCTAAATGCGGCGAACATGGAAATGTGAACATAATACTGGAAATTAAATTTGTTGTGTAATTCTGGTTTGGGGCTAATAAGAGAGACAGCATTAGCCCCATCCCCGTTGCACGATATTTAATTATTCAATCTGAAATGGATGGTAAATTGGATATAGCTAATTATTAATAGGTATACAGTGGTATACGCAGGCGGACATAGCTTACGAAAATACGCCAAGCTAATTTTTTCCAATTTTAGCGTATTTGACTAAAATTTAAATTAAAAATCTCCAATTATTCATGGTTGTGAAACTTCAGCCTACGTGAATAGTGTAACAAACACAATATCAGTTCGTATTTAGTTTCATGTGCAGTGTTTTGCAACAATGTGCATACTTGTTTTTATATATGTGGGTAGCATAAACTTTAACATATAAATGTTTGAATCGGAATCAAGCTGACAGCTGTGGAACATGGTTACTTATTGTCTATATTGGCTTGTTGAAAAGGCACCGTAATGTGGAGTTTGTACTTTGCTCAAAATTAAAATTATATTTTATCATGCTGGGTTTGGATTATTTTATTTAGGCCTATGGCCTATGCGTCATCAGACCGATCATCTTCAAGACGCAGACTTCGTAACTGGCATAGGCTTGGTTCTGGATGTAAGTAATGAATGACCTTGTGTTTCAGAGGATGACCTGGTATGTGTATCAGAGGATTCAGACCGATTAGACTTCTATGGATTACAGGGAGAAACGGCGACGTAATTCAATCACATATCTCTCATCATATCTAGAATCGATTACTGCAACATTCTGCTGGCAAATACGTCATAGAACAGGGTATTGTTTCTCGAAGCTCTCATATCTCCTACGAGACCATAATAAAAATAAGGACTCTCGTAGCGATCTCTAATGCATGGGGATCGTGCAGTTACAAGAGCGCTATGGTTTCATAGCGGATATGAGAGCTTCGAGAAACGATACCCTGGCCCCAATTTCTTGAAACAAACTTGAGTTCGAATCCCGTCTGGGTGTACGGTGGGGTGCTGCGCATGTTATTAACCACAAAGAACACAGAAGCACTTTTGGTATTGAAGCGGCGGTAAAATATATTGACTGTTACGGCCGCTTCATTCCTTAATAGTATCAAACTCCTTACAGGGTTCCTACGTTTTTTTAACTCAAGGTTGCTATACATACTCAACAAAAATAATTAAGGGTCAGTAGCCTTTTTGAATAGGTATAGTTAAATCTATATTATTTGATTAAAATAAATTGAATGAATGTCCATACATCAACAGGCGGTATCCTACAGGCTCCGGCAATTCGTCAAGAACTTGCAACCACATTTGAACAAGGCTGGAACCAGATGCCTCAAGCTTGATTCCAAAATGTGGTGGACAACTTCCCCACAAAATATCTGACGGTGCTATATGTAATTTGTTGAGTAGTATATACTAGTATATGCTCTGACGCTGAAACATACCTTTACACCGAAAAGATAATGAATGCTCTATATGTTCTCCAATTGGATTTCGGAGAGTACATTTTTAATTTGCAATTTAGTCCAAAACGAGTATATCTCATTTCTACTTTAACAAGTAAAAAATGAAGAAGCAAAAATAAACGCTCTGTGTTCCGCATGTATTTAGGCTTATATACGGCAGGCCCCAAAGAAAACTGCCATTCTATAGCATGTAAAACTGCATCCGTCAACTAGGTTAGTGTAGTCATAATGGCTTGGGTTTTCAAGGATGGTAAAACTGGTAAATGGTTACTTGTATGTGCGCAGCCAAGTTGTGTCTGCAAGTGCATGCTATATACCCGGTATACTGTTATATGAAGATGCAAATCTATCCACATATGACGCAACCGTGACCATGTTGGCCTAATCAAAACATACGCACGTCTGATGACAGAATTACACATGCAGACAGCATTTCTTTTAAAATGTAGACCTCAAATTAAATTCACAGCAATCACACTTAATTCACTCATTATATACGTTATACTACCTCAATACATGTTCACATTTCCTCAACGCTATCGTTCATTGACACTTCAAAGTAGCATGAACTTGCCCGACCTCATCCTTCTCTGACGGTCACGTGACAACTTATTGTGACCGACAAATATTATATTCCTTTAAAATGTACTTTGTTCAGTCTTTGGCAGCAGTGAACCCGTATATTTAGGTCAATCCTGAAAAGAGTTCGATTTCCATTTCTACTTTTACAAGTTCAAATACATCCGTATTCCACCAGATGAAATATGACATATCTATAGGCCTACAACAGACTTGGTTCACGCCTCTGTTGTTGTTGAAGAGACTTGCTGAAGCATTCATATACTAGTATATGTATACAAGTTTCCCCGTCGTGTAGAAATACACAAACTAGGGGGGAGATTATGCGTAATAAAACATCGTTCAGAGCCCCGGCATAGAAAGGGTATCCCTCCCATGATATGTTCCGGTATGGTCTCGGTAAACCTTTCATTACGTACGGATGCTCACCCTGTCCGGTAACATTATATGTTACCGCTAACATTTCACGTTACCGCTGAAAGTTATCACAACATTGTATGTTAATGACCAGTAGGTATGGTCAATCCAAGCAAACGTTGTATATTTGAATTAGGTGAACCGTCCGAAACAATTCCAGGTAAGTGTATTTGAAATTATATGAATGGATAATACGAGCTTTCTTGGATTCGAACTAGGTTCGAATGAGTTGTCCTGACGGCGAAGGAAATAGGTTATGTTGTATGCACATGCGCAATGATCAGTTTAACGAATGAATTATGTATTGTTGACAAGCAAAGTAGTCGTCCTTTGCGGTCGTGTTAACGCTCTGTCGGGTCGATTAATGACCTTTCCGGATCTTTTTAGGGTAAAGCTGTAGAAATACACAAACTAGGGGGGAGATTATGCGTAATAAAACATCGTTCAGAGCCCCGGCATAGAAAGGGTATCC
>JAUTBV010101240.1:0-15886 GCA_032361325.1 Lepetodrilus fucensis | reverse complement strand
AATAATACAACTCTTCTTATTAATGAGTACCGCAATAAGACGAGTTTTATTCCACCATGTCTTGCAACGAATCTAAATAATGATTACAATGTTTTGTTTTGTTTTAAATTGGGGTTTAGAGTTGATTTCTATAATATTTCACTAATATCACGACTTGTCAGTTCAGGATGTGCACAGGTGTGTTTCTAAATTTAATTAAAACATTATGACGGAAGTTGTTGTACAAATGTATGCTTAGCTGGCTTTGTACGTGAAGACTGCACCACGAGTTGAAACGTCAAGGTGTTCATTTCTTGCTTGCTAGAAGTACAGAGGGGATGTTACGTATCTTAAAAGCCGTCGTTTCTACCTCATCACGTATACATATTTTCCATGACGAAACATGTTTTTGTACTGCTTAATGTGCAATTATTAGGGTCACGGATCACATATGTTCCTCCCCGTTCCTAAATAGGTACAGTCAAGGTGGCTCCAACTACCGCCTAGCCCGGAACAATTAGGTCCGCGTTGGATCAGAGCTGAAATAGCCTATCTAGCCCAAAGGATCTCGCTTCTATGGTTAATCATCTCGGTCATGTTAGTAACGGGACCTCGTTGTTGTACGTAGTGGAGGTGTACATCAAACGGGCTCATTAGTGCGTGTTTAAAACTCGTGCCGAGCTCCCCTGTGATTTCCCGCTTTTTCTCTGATAGTCTGAAACATTTCCAGAAGCATCAACTGGCCAAAATATACCAGACGTCGTTTGGCGGATATCGTCTGCTCACCTCAACATTACACCGTACAAAGTGAACATGCTTCCAGATGACATTTACGATAAACTGCACTTCCTACTTATAAAAGAATAAACAAACTAACGTCTAGAACGCCTATTCTCGACTTGAAAGTCCACAAAGGTTTGACATGTTCATGATAGGGCAAGTTTCCTGATCCGCAATGAAGAAACACATCGTGGCGTTTATAGTTTATTCCTGATAATGAAATGTTTGCGTAAGTTAAAGTTGTTCTTCAATAAAACATCGAACATGGGCCTCCATGAAGTGAAATTCCTCCTTCGCAGCGTAATATAAATACCCTCATTCTTATTGAATAGGATCTTGGGATAGTTTCCAACAAACACAATAATCAGCCCGTTACGCGGATAAATATACAAATGAACACCTACCAGCTGGTTGTTTGGATTAAACCTTTATTAGAACGAATTAACACAAAACCCACCCTGGCTTGTATGAGTAGACCTGAATTTGTATTGCTGCATGCGATGACCATATCTGTATCATCAGTCCGTTGCCTATTGCATTATAAAGCATTATGCTATCATTTATTGGTATAATTATGGGATCCACTCCACGTTGTAATTGATATCAGCCAGCGTTGAACCATTTACTTATCGTATCAGATAGGCTGCCTATGACCATCCACGGCGAACTGCTATCTCTGGATGGACCAAAGTGATATATAATGACGCGATTAATCTAGCATCAACCAATACTATATGCACGTACTCAGCCTATCACCACGACCTTGTGTATGGTTCCTAATGCCTGCAGTATATATCGGATAGCAGTACCAATATCACCACTTCATGATAATGTGTTTACCTACATGGCTGTGCGGCGTTTATCACCCTCATTTCGCATAACGTTGGAACGCAAACGACCATTAATACATATATGCAATATTTCTGTTTAGCACCAACTATGTATAATTGAACACTATCGTTATTTGTTCTTCTATTGGCCACAACATTGCAATTACCATTGGACGACAAAGGACAATGGAATTGGAAGTAACAAGAATGATATCCCCGGGAATTTACTATGGTCTTGTGATCCTCAGAATATCAATGACCAATAATTTAGTAAACCGAAAAACATTTTCTTGACATTTCTTCTCGGACCTTTACTGAAAGTCAATTCCTGTGTTAACTTAATTGGCAATATAAGTAGAACAAGTGTCAATATTTAATTTAGTTAATGAACCGAGGAGATAGTAATTAACTTTTGTTTATAAATGGTACAGCGATGTTCCTGTATGATGATACGCCTAGTAAATTACCACACACCATCAGCTATGCTTTCCAGCATTCTACCTTTCTCTGTACTTGGCCCAGGCTGATCTTTTATAACCAACATGAAAAGAAACAAGATATTAAAGCAGATAAACCTTTCTGTAAGTAATTACTACTTGGCAAACTGAATAAACATGTGGAATGCACTCAGCGAGTCGGTGTGGTTTGCATAAGAAGCCTGAGTTGTGGATTTGCGTTTGATAAAAGATGTGCTTCTCTGTCGGGTGTTAAATGCTGTGTTCTATGGTGGAGATGGGAAGGTCATATTTGTATTATTTGCTTACGTGTTCGTTTCAGTGATCATAATATTTTGCATCAGTGCTTATTGGCAAGGAGTTTATTATGAATACTCCGGACATATTAATTAGTTGGAGGCATGTCTAATGAAGCTTTTGGTGTTAGTTAATTATCATTGCTACATGTATTCCCATCAGGCAGTCCGGACTAGCCGCTGAAGGATGTAACCCCGTGAACCCTGTCAAAATGGTGTATCCGAGCGCGCTGATCGGGATCCAGGAACGTAGTTAGTAAGAACGAGTTCAAGAAAGAGGAGAATTGCCACGGAGACGAGTTTTAGTGGACACAGACTAGTTCCTGTCTAATGTCACAATGACACATGAATAACGTACACCGACAGAAGACATATAGCGCAATCTCGTTGTTGAACACGATCTGGATAAATCGAACGTGTACCTCTCTCAACAGCCTCCGCAGAAGTCTGTGCCTCGCCATGATGTGTTCAAGATACAGAGGTTTATTGCAAGGGGAACATATATAGACGTCTAATGGCTACACATCCACGGAGGCTGTCTAAGTTTGCACGGTATTTACAATCTTGAATATAGTATGTCTATATTTTATTTTCAATCGAAACTGATTGATGGTGATTCTATTCTTCCACCAGTTATGCCATGCTAAGGTATATAGGAGGTATTCACAGAAATCCCTCGAGCATAAACAGGAATTCGTTTAGAGCTGGCAGCACTTAGGGCTGTATGTCCAATAAATAGTTTACATGATTACACGAACTGTCCCAGACCAGTTCTCAGGACGAGTGTACTTAGAACGAAAACAACTCCGAGTTTAATCGACGGAGTGGTTGAAATATGATTCACAAAGCGTCTACGTGGCCAGATTTAAGAGTGCACACATGATCACCTGTGTTAGGGAGATGGGTAGGGTAAGTTCTGGGTTTCCATGAGTCGTTGGGTGCACCCACGGTCGAGTTGACTGGGTTTAATTCCAATAGGTTGTTATTCTCGTTTACAGCCCCGGGTTTAATAGCGTAGCGTTTGCTTTCGTTTCGGCCGCTTTGATGTAAGATGGCTAAAAGGAGGATTCTTCATAAATCGATGTACCTCATTCCTACGGTAGAAAACCGAAGACCGGAAGTTGGTACGATGATGCTTGATTGGTGAATGACATAGGGATAGTGATAGTGATACGTGCGATATCTCTATCTACAACGCAGAACACGTGCTGCAATTGCAACGCTAAATTATGTTGATTATTCCATCTAGTAAAGTCATTAATCACCCATTTAACCTCGTTCTGTTCTAAAAGCGGGAGGTACCAGAGTGGATTCCGTTGGGGCTCCGCGAATCGGAACTGCCAAATTGAAATGACACAGCATGCTGTCTATATTCGCCACACTTCCAATTTGTATCACCTACCGAGTTTACTACCTCATGGGCAATCAACCATCGAGTAGAGTTAGACTTGGCACCACTGACTTTCCATATATGTGTGTCCACGGTATAGAACTCGTTATGTTACCAAAGGCTGATATTTCATCTCTGATTTAATATATAGAATCGCTTCCGTTGCTGCGTACTATGGTATTTAGTAACTGTTTTTGAGCTTTACTCGTGGTAATACATCATGGTGTGGTCCGCTTTGATCGTTAATGTGATTTATCAATCACTATACTATTTCAAATTATATGTCTATATTTATTATTTTATTGTAATACTATTTGTTTGCAATGCCAATTTGTATGTGGTTATGGAGTAGATCTTGATAAGAATTTTGCTGTTTAGACACTTATCGTCATCAATCAATATCAGCAGCAGCATCATCATCATCATCATCATCATCATCATCATCATCATCATGATGACAATCACAATCCACACGACTAATATAAAATATATGAAGTAATCACCATTAACAGTTACTAGTACATTATTACATATTAGACGAAATCGCTCCTAAGAAGAATCAATACGAGCCCTGCCAGTTATGATTAAATCTGCAGGTTGTTCAAGTACAAACCGTCTTCTACATATGTAGCCTTGGTAAAAGACGATCAAATTAAGCTGGCCGTCGAAACACGATCGCGAGAGAATATTTTAATTTTACATGAACACATACGCCGTAATCTGATTTGCTTTCAATGGTATTCCTCTCCCACAGAAAGCAACCAGCAC
The DNA here is from genome assembly GCA_032361325.1 of Lepetodrilus fucensis. Classification (NCBI taxonomy): domain Eukaryota; kingdom Metazoa; phylum Mollusca; class Gastropoda; order Lepetellida; family Lepetodrilidae; genus Lepetodrilus; species Lepetodrilus fucensis. The sequence goes on along the minus strand of JAUTBV010101240.1, from coordinate 11,388 downwards.
TCACAACACCGCCTCTGTTTATGTTATCTTCCTATTCCTGTAAAATCAATCAGAATGCTTCGGAAAATTAGGTTGTCACGAACTGACCACGGTTTGCAGTGTAGTAAATTTTCGCTATTATTTATGCATGAAATCTCCCAACAGGGTCGTTTGGTCCACGCTTAGATTGGCTTATTTGATACTTGCCTGAATTCGCGAAGAGGCTCCCTGTGAACCACCACGAGAGTGTATGTCTACCAACTTCACTTGTAGTAGTAGCCCTGACCTGTTTATATTCTTGCAGGTGTATTGAAAACAACATGTGTTTAACTGACCGGTGCAGACCCAATTTGTTGTAGTGTTCAAACAAGCAACTTACTGAAGATGCCATCTTTCTACATTGATGGAGTACTAAGTCAAATATGCTTGCCAGTGATGCCACCCAATGTGACGACTGCGTTATTGAATGGTATTACAATGAAGTGAAGACATCTAATATACTCTCGTTACTGTTATAGTACGGACGAAAAGAACATATTCAGCACAATCTGAAAACTCAATTTTGCCAGGAATAAAATGCATTTCTTCACTTTCTTAATTTCTTCACTAATTTTAGTTTCCCACCAGCAATACCATTACCGGTTCATGACTTATTACATGGGTACATATATTTTGTATGGTAAACAAAACCCGCAAATTAATCATGAACCTCTACAAGACACAAGCTTTTTTTTCTGTCCGCTGTACTTGAAACAAATTGATACAAACAACAGGAAACTTTTGTCCAGATCGTATCAAACAAACATATCGAGACCTAGCTTTGATCGTTCATGATAACGTCCTCTTTATTTATCGGGCGCCAGTTCGCCAAGTATTGAAGTGACATGCCTGTCATGTCCTACCGTTCATCTCACCATGGTCGGACGATTGTGGCCGATATTAGACTCTCCTTTCAAAGAAATTCGGATCTACTTCACCCAATAAAGGTTCCAAGCTGGAGCTCCGAGATAGGACAAGGAGGAGATCGTGTTCTACTGACGCAGTGATGTTCTTCTCATAGCGGGATGCAGAACGATCTCCGTGATAACCACGCCTCCGTACGTCGTCGGACAACAAGAGGCCACTTATTATACAGGATGTAAAATTCCTGACAAGGACTTCTTGGTTGTACCGGTACGTTACATCGGAAATGATAATATCTTCTGCTTATATTCCCCAATGTATTTAATAGCCACACGTTTATATATATCCATTATTATCTATTTCTTCGTTGCCCTAAAAAACCTCAAGAGGAAATAAACCATGTTCACAAGAAACCCATTCAAAATATACATCTTACACTTACACAGCTTTTATTATTTTATTCCTGTAGCGATTGTTATTTTTATGTCCTCGTGTACAATTGTATCATTATATATACATGTAGTATTATTGTAATTGCTTTCTTTACTGCATTTCGGATACTAGTATTGATTTTGCTTTGACAGAAGAAAAATAATAGAATTGCACCAAACAACTGAGGTCTGGTATAAAATTAATTTCATTCACTATCACGACGGCACGGCTCCTTGGATATTTGTTACAAAGGCTTAAATTTAGAAAGAGGACACATAACTTGATTCAATGTCAAAACGACAAATACCATGCGTATGTGGAAAACAATCTATACTAATTGTCAAACACGGCATTATGATATTTCTTGTCATCGTATGAGACATATCTATTCAGTTGGAAATTGTGAAAATGTACCGTTAATTTGTCATCGCTTGTAATTCCATGGATGCAGTTTTATTTGATCACAAGTTACCCTCATTTATACGGCTAGGCGCCATACTCACACCTTTTTGGTATATAGTAATGTTCTTCGCAGATTTGTTCACCAGAAAAGCTTTCACATTACTGTCATTAGTTCGTTCATGGCGCTCCTTGTCAGTTTACATCAGGAGGAAACATGCAACACCCGTGGCGCAAAGCATAAACCAGACTAGGTTGTTATGTATATTTGGCATCCGATTCTGTTAAACAAGATACATGGAACATCTCCAATTTTTCTGAATTATGTTTACCAATTCACCCAGTGTCAGTCGGTCCATTTGATTTTACTTTGATAACCCAAATTTGTCATTGTTGTGCCGAATCTATCTCAAAGAACTACAATCGTAGTAAATATAGATTCTTCTTTGTCGTTTTCACGTGATTTATCTCCGGTTTGTATAACAAATATTGACGGGTACCACTGTAAGGAACAGGATAATTTGTCCAATTACATAGCATTCAATATATGAAGACCAAGCATACCTGAAAACCCCTTCCAACCCTTCACCCGCCTACCGTTTTCTTTATTATTCTGTCTATCACGACATTAGTGTAGATGATTTAAGCTGTTATGACGCTGCTATATCTACAGATATATTCACGGCTATATTAATAGCGCAACTTGGCAAGGCCCAGTTATGACTTCTTCGGAATGTTTAATGTAATTGCAGCAGAAACCATCGGTGTTGTGTAGATCCTAGATACGACCAGCACGACATACACAATTCCATTCCGTGATACATCATCAGATTAGTGTTCAGCTACACTGGGAATACAGGGGGAAAAAATCAACTGCGGCGAAAGTGTTCTGTTTCCAAATTTGATTTCCACCAGAAGCTGCTCACGGGCTAAAGTTGGGGGCGTGGACTTATAGATTACATATAGATTTGTCTCTCGCTATTACGACGGTTGTGTTGCAGAACAAAGCACATAATGAAATTAGGGGAAATCGAAGGCTAACAGTTATGTTGATTTACACACAGCTTCAGAGAAATCTCTATTAAGTAAATTGACTCCTGTTCGGTTTATTGCAGCTTCCTGCAGACTCAGCTTAGCGCGAGGGTCACCTGATGTTTGTCCGCCATTTTGTAATTTAATCAGCGAGTCATTGTTTGTTGCTGTAGTCATGATGGGGGACTCTGGATCGATGAAGTACAATCGCCACAGGAGCAATCGAATTTATGTATATAAATCGTTCATATGGTTTCATTTGTGTCTGCAAGCGTATATAATATCTCCTCAAAGAACATGGATAGTTCATCCAGCACGACAAGAAAAACTATCTTCCATTTCTGGATGAGTGTTCCTGAACTAAAAGACGTACGTTTCATGATGAACAATTAGGGACAGTGATACTATTCATACCATATAATTAGAATATGATAATCTGAATTCTCAGTATCCTTTTAAACAATTCTGTTCGTGATGTTTCCAAAATATTTTTCATATTTATAAACGAATTATATTTCCGAGATATTTTCTCTAAAATCAATAGTAATCCAAATTTACACTTGTTGTACATACATTTAGATTTATCGCATTTGTGGACTTCCTATGCTAAAAAAGACTTGCTTGAAGTCTAGTGTATGAGATAGGGCATGATCAATAGACGACTAAGACCTTTGGTAAGACCCGGACATCTTTATGTGATCATGCACTCTTATCTATTCCTACTTCGTGTCCACACCGGCGTATTCGGAAGCTGGTCTAATTTTCTTTAGCATACATAGCCTAGGTCTCTTAATCGAACCAATAGTCAGTTCATGTCCAGAATCCATTCACATGGCTGAGAGCCTGCTTGGCGGACTGTGGCGTGGACCACACCACCAGACATTCAGCGCTGAGGATGTTCTAGCTATGCTTCGACACATCCTAATTGACGCCTTCATTTTACCTCGGTGTCTACTAGCTTTTACTTGTCTAGTGCTTTCACTGTAGATTACCTAACGCCCCCAGCTAGGACTGTTTCACTTCTCGCCTACTGGTGATCGGTCGAGTAGCTCCAACCGACTGACGCAAAGACGCCACATTAACCAACTGATGCCTAAAGATAGCCAGGGAATGGTCGCCCCGACGTTCTCATTACGACGCTCCCTCGACAGACATCAGAACATTTCAAACCTCTTGTCAGCTACGATGAATTGTTTACTTTACATCATATAACTTTGAACTTCATCGCTGTGTTTTATCATGTTGGAATATAGAAGAAGTATTCTTTGTCGATATCGGAAAGGGGATCTCGTATACTTTCTGGCACCAAACAAATTCGTCCAATTCTCTCCACAGCCCCTTTCTAGTCCATCCCTGGTCCCCATCACGCTAATTAATTTGGAAGGGTAATTAGCAACTATGGATAAACCCCTCCTCTTCCTCGGAGTAGGTGTTGCATTGGACACCATGAATACGTAATTGTAGCCTTGCGTCGTCACAGACCGGAAGTAAAGTCAACGTCTGGAAGCCGCCGAGAAGACTGTGTCCTCACTTCATGGACATCACCCGCTACTACCATCACCCGTGTACAGAACATACCCACAACGTTTGCCATATCACGAAAGCGTACACACGCTTCACAGTCGCAAGGAACATTTATTTAAAAAAAAATCTATGGATGATTATATGATAATTCCACAGGTGTTCCGTTATACGTACACATTTCCGTCCAAAGCATTTCCTATGATAACATGGCATGAGATGATTCGCTGGCTATTAACTATGGCAGGGATATAAATCCATGCCACAGCGGCAACTGTCTTCATGCTACATTGCAACTCCGTGGTCTATCCAGCCCCAGTACCGCTACGTGTCTGTGGAGATCTGGAAGCGTACGTCCTTCAACTACATTGGCATCAGTTTTGACATGTTCCACCTGATCCTAGACACCAATTAGCGCACAGTACTTCGTCAACTTTGAACTCATGGGTTTCCTCATGCTATTGTCGTATCGACTAGCTCCGACGTTATGTACTTTAACGTTAACGTAAATGTGTGTAATGTCTGGTTCTATGAAACTTAGTTAGAAGTTTGTTCCTTGTATGTTCCTAATGACGACATTAATCTAAGGGTAGTGTCATCACCTCCCATACTTCTTGTGTAATAGGATATCATCTGGGTTTTTTGGATGATAATTACGTGCTTCATTGGGCACTCGTTGCAAATAAAATCTTCATTACAGTTTGGAGTTAGGAAGATAGCATCTCATGAATATTCATATCCCTTTCCAGTTAATTACCTTCAATTTGGAATCATTAAAATTGGAGTTACTTCCGATGAAGAACAGTTGTCTTGTCCAGCGATCTCACTCTCTTTTCAACTACATTGTATAATGGATATGATTATCTGAAAATCAATTTACTATTTCAGTTACGTTGTTTGAGAAGGTGAATGACACTCTTTTGAGGGATGATACTAACATATCTAGACTTGAATGACGGCTTCAACATTGATGTTTACTGACGTGAAGAACAACTATTTTGAATTAGCAAGGGTGATGAATTATTACACGAAGAGGTTATGGATGCATATTGAAGACATATATACCAAACTCTCATCCCAACCCAATACACACACACACACACACAAACACACACGCGCGCACACACACACACACAAACACATACACACACATCCACATTATTACCACCAATACCACAAGCACCTCCTCCTCCACCGCCCAGTAATGATGAATGGAAGAATTCTTTCTTGCATTTAGCCGCCATGCGATTACACGCACTAGTATCTGCCTGGATCTGATAGTAAGCAGGCAATAGCAGATGATGAAACTGTTCGGTGTAGGAACAAGAAATGAAACAAGACAGGAGTACGTGTAATACGGTTCCGGTAGTCAGCCAGCACACCACCGTGCTACTGCTGTCAGTTGCTGTTAGCGCTGACTGATGCCAACCTCTGATTGGCGTGGCTGCGAGAATGCAGTCCACTCTGTTAGTGTTCCAGGTAGTTTGTCGTCGGGTAGTAAACGTATGCTCCTTTGAAGCGCTTCTTTTGTCGAGCTCACGTTACCCACTGCATTCTTCAGCCTGAGATTGGACACAGGATAGGTTACCCCATGTATATGCTGTATCCTCACTCTTATTGATTTCATAAGCAAACGCTTGTAGGATGGAGTATTTAACACTGCAAATGAATGTATTATTATTAATAATTGTGTTAAACTAAAGCAAACAGTTTTAATTTGATGTTTAAATATAATAAGTATTGTATTAAGATATAGTTACATATGTGTTACAATGACAGAACAAGATGAAAAGAAAAACACAAATGTCAAGCTTGTCCAACAATCTACAACCTCCATACCTGAACGTTAGTGCAGCCTCTATTGTCAAATCCAGCCTTTTCCCAAGGATTGGGGCTTCCAATGTACCTTACTATATAAATAATGCCAGGAATCTCTTCCGACAATCTAAAATGTCAATACCTGAACACAACAAGTAATTGTTTCGGCTTCATAGACTGACAGCATCATCGTTTGTTCCAGGATACTGCACGTATGGGCTCAGTAGCTGTTCTTCTGCCGCTCCAGCTGCTTTCTGCTACTGATGAACTGGTAAGTACGCCAGACGACTTCCGGTCAGATTATCGGCCATTTTGATTTCTCGGAATAATGTTTCCTGTTTCCGCCAGCATTACAGGTGAAGTTTCACCATAAGAGTACATCATTCGCCGTCCTTTCCAGCGTCCACATCCGTATTATCACTGTGATAAGGAACACTTGTCATTACTTGACGTATATTGTCTCCCCTTTTATGCTTACTCGGTGCAATTTGTGTACTACATTGACAGTCTTTCTTAACAAGCTGTCACGTACCTCTCCGTATGCATGTATTCAATTATAATATGATAATGTGACAATATACAGAACTTACAACCTACCAGGAAGACGTACGTAAGTCGTAATGGAAAACAAATAGAACCCCAAAGAGAGCGAGTCTAATCGCTGGCCAAGTTTGACTCTTTACGATGGCATACATTCCTACCTGATTACCCTTGCTCAGGGTTCCACAGTTTTTATGACATTCTTATCTCTGTGGGTTACATACTTAGTGGGGAATTTAGTAGCCTATATCTAGAGATGGTGAGCCGACACACGATGGTTTCAATGGTATCAGCCACACACCCCTTGCTTATCGCAGAATATCAGTTCCTGAAATTTGAGAAATCACCCTCACGATACACACAATGTATACGCAATAAATACGTATACATATGGCACACGGCACGTAATACGCATAGCATGGTACACATGCACTGAACGAATATCTGTGCTAAATTATTACTGAACAAATAATAATATGTCTTGTATAAAATAGGTCTGCAGTCAATAGAATCACGAATTGAATATTACATGCACGAAATTGCGAGACGAATACGCCATGCCATGATAATGTTTATTCATGAATTATCAATGGCATATCGTGGTAATGTAGTTAAATTATTGAACACATTAGTCATAAGTTTAAAATAAACACTCATGTTCAGACATAACATACAGTTTTACGAAATATCTGTCATTATGGAATCTAATTAGATACATTCGAAAGATACACATAGGTTTTAATTTTATGAGGAAATGTACGATTTGTATATTGTATATTTGTACGATATATGATGCAGAGTACTAACATGTGAGTCTGGTCATTCACAATCTAATGGCGCCTAACAAACCAAGAAAATTGTAGTTAGCAAGGATTATTTAATGCCCATACCAACGCATGTTGAACAGGTAAGTTATTATGATTTAACAGATATTCCTAAGTGAGCAATACCAGAATAGCACCAGCTTTCATAAACTGACGAGAACTATGATCGTGGTGTTCCCATGATGGAGAGTATCCACTTATTGTATTTACTAGATTTACATGAATAATTATCCTACCAATCTTATTTATGCCCAATGATTCGGCACAATTCTTACATATGGATTATGTTGGGTTTTTCCAGTTAGGAACATACACAATCGGTACTGTAGCACTCTATAACGTTGGTGAAGAATATACATATTTCTTTTATCCAATTTGGCCGAGTTAAGTTTCCGACCGTTTTCAGCGAACAAATGCCCAGTTATCCAGCGAGCACGTGTTCTGCAATGTTTGCCATCCTGGTGCTGTTCTATTGATCTATGCAGAGCATCCAGGGGATAATTGCTGTTTTAGAAATAGCAAAGGGAAGTGGCCACTCCTGACTGTGTAGGATTCTGTACAGGTCGGTGTAGTAGCTCGGGATACTTAACGCATCATTGCGTCCAGGACAAGTTCCTAACGATTTCACCAAAGCCATTTATTATCCATAATATTATAAATAACATATATTGATGGCTTTAAAAAGAGTATGAGCGTATGAACTATCCGTGATAGAAATAGAAATGTCCGGTTTGGTATTTGCTTCCTCCTTTTTTTTCTGTTCTGGGACTGAAGGCTGTAATGAGTTAACTTCGTGCTCCTTGAGTTAACATGCGTAATGCTTTTTGTTTGTTTACGGTCTAGTTGTTTTTAGTTGATTTAGGCCTTTTATTGACCGTAGCAAATTCATGGTTTCAACAATAGTGCATTAGCTTGCATTTAAAATAATGGTTATGTTTATCATATTTTATTATCATAATTCATAATGACCATTAGTTTGATCGTATTGATGTGATCCATCTCATCCACTGTTTGGTTCAAGAACTTCATGGTAAAATAATATCATGGCATGACTAAAAGTAAAACTGAGATACTGTATTACTGCAGGTTTGGCTTCGGTCAGTTTCAATAAGAAATTCCACTGGTCTAGCTTGCGGAGTAATGCTGGTTTGTGAATTGTCATAAATCACATAACACTGACGGCACGACCGTGTGATTGATGTAGGTGGGAAGTGATGAACATTTGCAGTGAGGCGTTAGTGAAAGGAACGTAGGCACAGACCAGAGGAGAGTTAGGAGATGAATCATCCATTCTGTCTCTCAATACACAGATATATATATCCCACTGTCTGTCTGCCTGCCTCTGTGCATCTCTGTCTCTTTCCCTCTTCTCTACCTCTCTCTACTCTTTTCCTTCTTCCTTTCCACAATTCCTTCTCTTTCTGTTTGTCTGTCTGCCTATCTATATATCTCTCTCAAACACACACACAAACACACACACACACACACACACGCACACACACACATATTTCCTGGTCAGACAACATTTCCTAACTCTGATGATCCATCCCTTATGGTGTCGGCCACACGTTCTGGAAGACGTATTTACCACAGCTTCTCCGTTAATGGATTAAAGTTCCCAGCCTGAAGATTGACCGCTGGAACATTGTTCTGGTAGATTTTCGCCTGTCATGGATGGTCAGTCGTGAACATTCCTCACACATACCTGGAATCATCGCTATGTCATTCACCTGTTGAGACATTTCGGTCATATATATCTTCATTATCCACCAATGACTACTGGTTCTTTGAACTTCATGATATCCAGTACAAGTTAGGATGATACTAAACTCTCCGTTTAATTATTCAAAATCTTCTCATGAAATTCAACTGTATTAATATTGAATATTTTATGGGACACATGTTCATGACATTTTACCTAGTCCAGATTAATATGAACTCTCTTGGTACAGGACTGAATGATAACTCTTGCTATTATCTCCTGGCCTCGATGACAGGCGGGTGACAGCAACTTCTAGTTTCCATGTTGCCCTCTCCAGCCTGTTGTGATAGATGTAAGGTGCGGGAAGCACCTCCTTGAGAGTTAGCTAAAAGTAGCACCCTCTTCTCTGGTCGAGGGCAACGCTGCTGGTCTTCAAAGCGCCTTCTATGTGGGAGGATCTCCCAGTTGGCATCAGGTGAAGTGTTCTCGTCTGCTTCTACTCTGCCACTAGGTGGCGCGCGTCGCCACGTAGTTAGGTCATAGGTCAACATGCCTCAGTCATCTCGTAATGCTCGAGTTTCTCCAAATTTGGCGACATGAATTAAATATCGCAAACATGTATAATTCATCATGAAAATAGCATTTTATTTCTAATACAAGACGTATACAAATTGAAAAATATCCAAGTACGGCATACAACATAATACTACCGAAATATGGATCTGCCAGTACAATTAAATTTAATTAATAGCTAAAGGAAGCACTAAGATACTACTATGCATTGTAACTTTGAAAAATTATTAAAACTAATTGTTTTAATAGCCAATGAACACATTGGATGCCCTTTGAACTGATGTGTCGTCAAATTAATACCGGTCTTATATTTGGAATCAATGTCGCGGTATTATTTTCCTACATCCGCATTCCAGACGTGGACACTATATTAACAATTGTGAAAGGATACCCCCGTGACGTCATTGACGGACCGTGAACCGGATGAGACCTACCTCGGTCAGCGAGTACATCCTCTCAGTGTACTCGCCACTGACGCACTAGACTATACAGGTTTTAATTAGAGTCTGCGATTTACCGACAGCATTGAGACAGATCGCAGCTTTGATGTGCTGAAAGCAAATTAGCTAAATCGTATGCGTTGGTATCACTCGCATATGCTTTTTGCTATGACACAGCAATATCTATTAATACTCAATTCGTAATTCATCCTCCCTAAATTGATTCCAGTAATGGTTTATTGTTATTGCTCTCTCGTGGTAATGGCATTATTTAGTTGAAATGGTCATGGCGGTTGTACATGATGCCCGGCATGCTCACGAGCCCAGACAGTATTCGCCGTCATTTGTCCTCCAGTCTTGTCGGAATAATAGCTCTACAGAGCTAACGTTTTTGTTAATAGAGCTTCTTCTTCGTGTAGGTCTTTGAATGTTCGACCACGCGCAACGTAATCTAAGCGCAGGTGTTCATTGTGATTCTAAATACCAGAATTCTGCCACGCCAAGATAATATTCGTAGCAATACAGAAGAAGAATGTATATTAAAGTGTCTAGCACATGTTACATAACATTTGGCATTCAAAATGTATTTCATTAAAAATAATACATCTAAACTATACATCACGGTAGTATTCCGTGTTGGTGACTATTTGGTTAGTGCGGTCATTGGTTGATGGACAATTAGCAAGCTGTCTCTAGGACATCCTGTACACGTGACATGATAACTACAGGTGGAATGATAATTAATGCTGGCACTGAACAGAACAGTTGCCCTTGATTGACTTAATTATGCCCTCTTTTGATATCAGGCCATTTGTATGGCTTTGCACACGTCAGAAGCGGCCATGGGTAACGTGCCTAGCTAATTGAATCTTATTTGAAATTCTGATGCTAAAATGCAACAATTGTTCAGTGTTCACCTTACCGAGGCTTTGTTTTCTTGTAGTTAAGAATGTTACTGGCCCAGAACAACGACAAAGAAACTTGTTCGTCAAGACATCACGGTCAGGGAAGACATTCAAATAGCATTCATCGCGCCAACTTACGGAACTAGTGATACTAGGCTGTGTTGCAGCTATCCACGACAATATGGATTTATTATAATATATATTACAGATGCAGAACTATTGTTATAACTACGTACTCCCGGGTAGTATCAGTATCAAACCTTAAATTATTCATATCTAGTCTGTGTCACACATTGTTCTCACCTAAATACTTATATTAC
>JAUTBV010101229.1:0-15887 GCA_032361325.1 Lepetodrilus fucensis | reverse complement strand
CCCCTGGGCGGGATTTGAACCTGGAACCTTTGGCTCCGAAGTCCAACACTCTACCACTGCGCTACATCCCGCCCCCCCTTTGAATACTTACAAGGGCAACTAAACACACAAGGACAACTTACAATTTATAGAAATTAACTTTGAATACTTACAAGGGCAACTAAACTTTCAAGAAAGGGGACAAGTTTCAACAGCTCCTCGTCTCTCTGGTCAACAAACCAGCTCTCAATAGGGATACCGTTGTCAAGCTGCAAGTAGAAGGACGTGTTTATTAACTCCGACAACAACGAAATAATCACATTAATAGAAAGAAATCCTACAATTCACATGTGAATTATTATATTTATCTACAGTCTCTACATTAACTCAGAGTAATCCTCCAGATCTTTGTGTTACGTTTATACAGTAGAAATGAGATGGTGGACGGTTGTAGCTCACCTGGTACCCAAAGGCCTGTGGTGAGTTATCGACGATGATGGTTTTGGACAGGTCGCGACCCAAGATGGTCAAGTCTTTGATGTAGTAGCCGTTGATACACACACAGTGTTCACGAAACAACCGATGCCTACAAACAACACACACAAACATACAGCAATACATGACAAGGAAAATAAATCTTGTTTGTAAAAGTATGTATGTATTCAAAATGATATCTATTTCAAATTCTTATCACTCAACAATTATTTTAAATGAAATACAGTATAGTAATTTCTTTAAAGTTATTGTTGCTAATGATATTTAATCATCCATTTGTTTTTTATATGAATACACAATCACATTGTTCTCAGGATGAGTTATTTCCCCTGACTTACCTAATCAACTTTTTATCAGGATCGAGCAGATTCATAAGCTTATCTGCATAAACTTTCTTAGAGGCTGTGAATAAAATCACTTCAAATAGATTCGACACTCGCTCCAGAAATTCTCTAAAAAATGGGCGGGTTCTCACGTACACCTGAAAGAGAAGGACGAGATTTGTTATATTTTATTTTTAATTGAGGTTCAAAGTCAGTTTAGGGCAGGAGGAAACCCGCAACATCCATAGCGCTGAATGTTGCAGTAAACCTGCGAGCACCGTCTGGTATTGACAAGACCAAGGATGATAACTGCATTGCCACTCTACAGTCAGTGCATCCTATCAATATCGCGTCAGAAAGGTAACTTTCGCGAACATTGATGCTGGGCCCCCTGGGTGGGATTTGAACCTGGAACATTTGGCTCCGAAGTCCAACGTTCTACCACTGCGCTACATCCCGCCCCTGAAGGACATGTGTGCGAAGTGTGTGGGATCCAAGAGGACATGTGTGGAAGGACATGTGTGCGAAGTGTGTGGGATCCAAGAGGACATGTGTGGAAGGACGTGTGTGGAAGGACATGTGTGCGAAGTGTGTGGGAGCCAAGAGGACATGTGTGGAAGGACGTGTGTGGAAGGACATGTGTGCGAAGTGTGTGGGAGCCAAGAGGACGCGTGTGGAAGGACATGTGTGCAAAGTGTGTGGGAGGCAAGAGGATGACGTGTGTGAGGTGAGAGGACATATGTAGGAGGTCAAATGTGTGAGGTGACAGGACATGTGTGGGAGGACGTGACTCACCTGGTACGTGATGTCCTGGAACAGGACCGGGAAGGAGAAGGCGGCGTCCTCCAGCTCAGTCAGACTACAGTGAACCAGAGTCTCGTCCTACAACACCAGACAACCAGGGCTGATATTGAGGTCACAGGTCGTACATAAGCCAGTCACATCTACTCATACCATCACCATAATACGTACTTAACTACAAAACATTCTTCACTTTTGTAGAACATCTATTTCTCAGAAAAGAAACAAAAGTGAAAGTAATAATTTCATTTTTAAATAATAATAAATACTGACATAAATATATCTTTCATTGGAATTAAATACCATTATAATACTGTTGTACTCTCGCCTATATGGATAACGAGATAACAGTTGGGTATTGCTAGTTCACCACGCTGTAGACCTACCAAGTCTAGCACTAATGAGAATTCCGGGGAGCTCCTGGTTTTGAGGGGGAGAGCCGGCGACCTCCGCCGTAGTTCGTCTGTCAATGGCGGCAGACTGCGGATAATCATGTACCTGGAGAGCAAGAATATCAGTTACCTCCCCTGACACACCGACATCTTTACATGTGTACAAATGATAATGTTTCCATGTTTCTCAAATCAGCTAAACGTGTATCAATGAGAAACACCTGGATGACACCCGGATGACTGACAGACTATTCACAGAGTTCACACACAGACTACTCACAGTGAGTGAGTGAATATGGAGTTTAACGTCGCTGCGGGAATCTTTCACCAATTTGCGACGAGACTACTCACAGAGTTCACAGACTACACACACAGTTCCCAGACTACACACAGAGTTCACAGACTACACACAGAGTTCACAGACTACACACAGAGTTCACAGACTACTCACACAGTTCACAGACTACACACAGAGTTCCCAGACTACACACAGAGTTCACAGACTACACACATAGTTCACAGACTACTCACAGAGTTCACAGACTACACAGAGTTCACAGACTACATACAAGAGTTCACAGACTACACACAGTTCACAGACTACACACACACAGATGACACACACAGTTCACACACAGTTCACAGACTACTCACGGGTCGTACGGCTCCTGCTCCCACTCGTAGTTCTCGGAGGTCTGCCCCTCCTCCACGACGGTGTTGGTGTAGGCGGTGGCGGTGGCGGGGACGTTGGGGCCGTACACCAGCACGCCGGCGTTGTTGTTCTCCTCCACCACCTTGTCCCCCGGGAACGCCTCGCGACAGTCCGCCCCCGCGTCTATCTGAGGGTCCTCATTCTCCTTACCTGCACACCGCAAACACACAGTTGGTTAACCTTCAGCTGATGTAGTCCAGTACAGTACGTAAGACTACAGTACGTAAGACTTGCATGTGCAGTTGGTTGGAAATAACAGATCTTTAATGTAAGAACCAATACTACCTCTCTTACTTGACCCAATGACTAGCAATGATATCTGACTTCCTGGACCCAATGACTAGCAATGATATCTGACTTCCTGGACCCAATAACTACCGTAGCAATGATATCTGACATTCCAGATTAGATGACTAGCAATGATATCTGACTTCCTAGACCCAATGACTAGCAAGGATATCTGACTTCCTGGACCCAATGACTAGCAATGATATCTGACTTCTTGGATCCAATAACTACCGTAGCAATGATATCTTACATTCCAGATTAGATGACTAGCAATATCTGACTTCCTGGACCCAATGACTAGCAAGGATATCTGACTTCCAGGACCCAATGATTAGCAATGATATCTGACTTCTTGGATCCAATAACTACCGTAGCAATGATATCTGACATTCCAGATTAGATGACTAGCAATGATATCAGACTTACCGGATACTACTAGCAATATCTGATTTATCGGAATCAATGACTAGCAATGATATCTGACCTCCTGGATCCAATGACTAGCAATGATATCTGACTTACTGGATCCAATGACTAGCAATGATATCGGACTTACTGGATCCAGCACCATCGACCTCCCCCTCTGCGGTGGCCAGGTCCAGTATCAGCGTCCTCGCGATCTCCTCCAACTCCTGCTTCGGCGGCGGCAACTCTGTATCTGCAGAAATAGAAGAATAACAGTTACTCAAACGTGGATCGTAACAGAGACACACAATGGCAGCTGTTGAGTGGACGGGAATTCTACAACGATGAGACAATCAAAGACGGATAATGTACCATCCTGGGGGTAGTTTGGGTACAGAGGGGAGAAGATGGTAATCAGGGACAGACTACGTACCATCCTGGGGGTAGTTTGGGTACAGAGGGGAGAAGATGGTGCCCAGGACGGCGGTGCGTGGCGGGCTGCCAGTGTCCAGCTTGGCCTTGGCGTGACCATTGTCCAGGTCTCGGACCACAGCTACAACGGAAACAATGTCATTTGAAAATATTGATATATACTTGATGATTAAATCTATATTTCATGTTGGTAGGAATTCATGTTTTTTATTTTATTTACTGGAATGAAAATATAAAGAGCCAGCCAAATTAATCAAGATTGCCTAGTGAACACAAGACTGGACATTGTGATGTTACGATTGTGACTCAGACTATATCTTGTGACTCTCTGACTATATATTGTGACTTTATGTAAGACTCCCCAGGGCGTTTAGGCAAATGAGCACACTGAACCAATGTACCTATAATCATGCTTTCAAGTGTGGATTTGGCTCATAATAAATATGCACATTATTATTATCATCATTATAATTATTGTTGTTGTCAGCGGGGGTGACATACGTTTCTTCCGGAGGCCAGACTTGGTGCGGTGCGGCGTGGAGGTAATCAGGCCGTCCACCCCGTTACTTCCTGTCTCGCCAACCCCGTTCTCAACCTTCTTCTTCTTCTTCATGGGTGTGTCACGACCTCCCTGCAAACAGTACATCGTGAAATAGTACACCAAGTACGTGAATTATTGTCTATATTAACCCTCGCCCTGCTGAAGGCGACTTAAGTTGCCCGATCACATGCAGAAAATAGAACACTTTGATTTTATTCAGCAGGGAGAAGGTTAAAGCAGAAATCTTTCAGCCGCACGTACACCAATAAACCATCCACAACTTTACCCCAGGTAACGTCAGTTTCCGTCTTGCCACACAAATACACATGGGTAGAGTTGTAGTCCAATCAAATAGCATAAAGCCGAGTTTACTGTCTGTAGTGTTAGATGTAGTGTTAGTGTTACTACAGGTTACCATCCCCCGTCAGACATACCTCTGCGGCACTGATCTCACTCTTAACATTACGTTTCCGTGTGAGACAGTGAGTTGCCAAGGAGTCGCCTCCCTTCCTGCGGCACAGCTTCCCGCCACTAGGGGGCGTGTCTCCGGTCTTCTGCCGCAGTTGCATGGTCAACAATAAATAGATCTGAAACGATAGGAAAAGTACATCTAGAATGAGATGATCCGACTGACCAATGATAAATAGAGGCGATATAAATTTGACAGTTATCATATTATTCAACTGCATTATGCTTTTGTGTACAGTTGAAAACTATTTATTAAATAATCTAATCATGTTAGCTCTGGATAAAGTAAAGACAACACATTCAAAATTGTGACCAATTGCTGAATGTTGATAAATTATATTAATAACCTAAAACATCCCACCAGTTAGTTGCAAATACACCAGAGAATAACGACCACCTTCATCACTGGGACGCATGACCAGATTAAACTGGACTTGACCTTTGAACGTGCACCCAACCGTGCAAAACATGAACACTACAGTAACCATGGCAACTGTAAACAAAGCTGCTGTGGCGACGAGTAACCTAAGAAACAAACAGCAGTCTACAGCTTAAATCCACCCACTGCAATAATGGATTCTCAAACAAACATGTAGAATGTCAAGTAATGCAGGGCTCTCATTAATTACAAGGGTATCGTTTCTCGAAGCTCTCTTAGCTGCTAAGGGACCATTGCGCTCCCTTTGCCGATAGCTAATACATTACTAAGAGAGTGCTATGGTCCCTTAGCGGCTAAGAGAGCTCCGAGAAATGATACCAAGGTTTATAACATCGTAAGGTACAAGGTTTAACTACTTAAGAAATGAGCCACCATAGCAATTTTCTTATAAATTTGATATAAAAAAAAAATACGAGAAAAAGCTAGAACATGATGCCCAAGGATGAAATAGTGTATTTTTAGCCATTCCAGACAAGGTTCCCATTACACTAACAGCAGTATATTAGACATTATTAGACAGATGCAATGTGACAAGACCATTACTTCTGTGCCATCTCATTATTCCCTGAGAGCGAGGTGAGCACACAGTCTGATGAGGAAGACAGTGTCGGTGTCAGTTACGTTAGATCAGTTTCTAAAACTGTCTGCGTGCAACACTGTGTAATGTATGCTTCCTCCCACACCATTGCCTGGAGACTGGACTCACTGACTAGGCTAATGACACACTGTGCTTCCTGCTCTAGGTGGCAGTGGGTGGCAGTAGCGGCTGACAGTGGGTGACAGTAGGTGGCAGTAGTAGGTGACAGTGGGTGGCAGTAGTGGGTGACAGTGGGTGGCAGTAGTAGGTGACAGTGGGTGACAGTGGGTGGCAGTAGTAGGCGACAGTGGGTGGCAGTAGTAGGTGACAGTGGGTGGCAGTAGTAGGCGACTGTGGGTGGCAGTAGGTGGCAGTAGTAGGTGGCAGCATAAGCAGATAAGGTGACAATTCCATGCTGCAGATTGAAATACTACACAGTTGAAGCAAAATAAATTTGAATGTCTAACTTAATTCATTTTACAAAGCCAACTGTGCTGTTCAAATGTGCACGTGTGCTGAATAGTGAATACATTTGGTGGCCACTATTTTGTTAAAAAGCTTTCTCATTTCCTCTTTACCCGTGAATTAATGAATTGAAGAAATTGTGTTTCAACAAAAAAATAACTGTTCTACTGATCTCCCTAATGTCTAATTTCCTGTGTATTGAAAAGGCTGTCAAGGAAATAATTGTACTTTCTAAACTTAAATGGAACGCTTCCAACTACTAGTAACAACTTCTAATGACTTTCTTTGTAGATGCTAATAGATCAAGTAAGCATTACGGATATTACGTTTTTGTGAACGTATTTAAATCATAAATGATAAAAGTTTAATCTGTGTATTTCTGCATGTTTTATGGTGTCTCAAGTTACAATTAGGCAAAAAAATAACTTTATTTTGCCAGGTGAAATCACACATCAGCTGTCAATGGTGCGTTGAAATACTTCAGTTAACTTGTAAGACTAAAAGAGAAACCTGTCAAAATACATTCCTGTTTAAGATTTTAGCTCTTCAGTAATAAAAAAAAAATGCTCACCAGGCCTCCGTTTCACGACGGCCTCCTAAAGTTATGAGCTCCTAAAGTTATGACCCAGCATTATCACCTCCTAAGTTAGATGCCGATTTAAGAAGGGATATGACTTGTGGCATGGTCGTGAAAGACATTAGGAGGTGATAACGCGGGTTAGGAGATCATAACTAGTTAGGACACCGTCGTGAAACGGGGGGGCCAGGAGTTAAACAAGATGCAGAATACGACTAAGAAAGGGAGGGCCAAGATAACTTCAGTTCCTGATAACCTAGAATTAATGTGTATAACACACAGCCGGCATTAGGAATGTCAGTAGGAAAGGTTGGGTCATATTTGTCTAAAAGCCTAAAAACTGAGCTACACTGAAATGCAGTGATATTCAGAAAAATCGTGTTTCTCAAGAATTTCTAAATTGATCATATATTTATATGAAGAATTTCTAAATTGATCATAAATTTGTTATTTTCGCAAGACAAAGGAAATGTTCTACTGCTCACAACACTTTAACCCCCAGAAGAAAGTAGTTGGATTATTGTGCATAGCCTGACTGTTTATGGTTAAAAAGACTGTATAAACATGATAAACAAACAGGTGTTAATGCCTGTTGAAAAAAAATTGTTTAGCATTTCTCCAATAAAATAAACACAGTTATGATCAGATGATAAAGGAACTACGTGTGGACCGGCAGCGACTCTGCGACTCGCAGCCAGTCAGCAGCAGCAGCCGAGCAAGGACAGTCTATTCATGCCCCGCATACATTTGGGATAGTACCAGCCCTACAGTACAATGACTCATCTGGCCAGAGAGAGTATCGACAGGCCTTACACGGCCCACTCACTGACATCAGCCACGGTGATTAGAATAATCAATCTAGCCCTGTACAGCACAGCAGCATGACTGTCCAGTCTTAGAACACAGCATACAACCCCCAGTACAACCCAGAACAACCCAATACAACATTAACATCACCTGGTACAACATACTACAAACAAATACACTGTATACAAGTACACTGTATTATTACATTATTATTATTATGAGTAGACATATTTGCAAGAAGATATTTCAATCCATTTGTGGCAGAAATCTCATAAACCGAGGCATTTGACGATGTACAAGCATTGTACAACCTGACAAAACCAAGAACAAGCCAAAATTAAGAAAGCCAGTCAATAAACAATAACAACTAGCTAGAAAAAGTCTTAAATTCTAAAGTGTACTAGATTTTGAATTGATAATTGATCAGTTTTTGCCTCAATATTTATGGAAATATGTAACATGTATGCCATTCTCAAGAAAATGACTTCTGGAAAGGCTGACATCATGATCATTGAAATGCTATATGACTATTAGTATTACAAATGAACTATCAATTACCCAAAGGACAAGATGGAAGACATTCAAAGTTAAACAGACATATAGATCTCTATATTGACTAATAGTTCCATGATAGATGGTATAAGAATCACAACCAGACATGTATGTCGTGCATTCTAGTATTTGGGTGTCGACAGAAGAACATTGTACTGCGGGTCATTTATACTTTGAGATGGATGTTGCCATGGCAACACGGCCACAGCTTATCATGGTTCTAGATCTAAACTGTACAACTATCTGATCTAATAAAAAGTATACACATACATTATATCACAATATTGTCAATGTCACATATGGGTCTATTCACAAACAGTGTGTTTATGATAACGACTAAACGTATTAAGTATTTGGGACAGCCAGGACACCTGCACTTCCAATCAAGTATGTGTTGTTGTTGTTACCACTAACCAATCAAATGACTACAGATGTGATAAAATCATGCATTATCAAAAAATATATCTAAAAAGCAAATAATCGTTCCAAATAATCGTACATATATTTAACCAGAATTATTTTAATTGTAAATGTTTGAAGAACAATATCAAGTAGATTTATATAAATAATAATACTGTAAATCATGAAATTAATGTGTCACTAATTTAATGCGACCTCTAGATTTTATACGTAAATGCGACACCAATAAAATGCGAACGGCCATGTCGCCATACATGTTTTCCTCAAAGCCTTACCTTTAACACGCAGCAATTAAATGCGACAATACGGCGGTCGCATTTTTCGCATTAATATTCTGCTCGCATTAATTTCATGATTTACCGTATTTCATTTCACATTTGAAGTTATGACTGATTCCTGCTTGTATTGTTACAGTATGTGTGTGCTTGGCTCCAGGCCCAGTTTAATATCAGCTGTAACAGACAGGACGTGTTGGATCTCGATGCATGGTCTGTTTTAGGCTGTTTTTAAAGGCATACTGTCAATTTAATTTTAATGCTAGCTGGAAAAGAGTTTTCTATATTTGTTTAACCTCCTCCTTATGATATTAACAACCTCTACATTGCATATATACTTAATTAAAGAAGTCAACGCATTCATGTTGGTGTGGTTAAGTATCAATGGAAATACAAATGATGTCCATGAAGTGATGTCCATTATGAAGTGATTTCCATGAAGTGATCGTCGCAAATGGGTGAAAGATTCCCGCAGCGACGTTAAACTCTATATTCACTCACTCACCCATGAAGTGATGTCCACGAGGTGATGTCTATGATGTATAGTGACAACTCTCTCTTGTTGTGTTGTAGCACGGAGCAGAAGTTTAGTCGTCACCTAATCTTCCAACTCCCACACGCAGCATTCAGAGACAACGGCCATGCTGGTATGTGTCATCAGATTTAATTTATAATCATGGTTTACCAACATTTAACCAAATAATTCAATATTTTGCGTATTCTCAGAAATTCAAGTTTTAGCTAAAACATTAATCGCTGGGGAAAACCTTAGTTGAGTCAATTTACAACATACAGAGCAAGTTATATATTAGAGATCAGTTACCATTATTATTTTTAGAAATTGGGCCTTGTGTGGTAATTTATACTTTGCTTTGTTTTTCCAGGAAGATTCATCACTTACATTTTTGGCAAACTCCTTGACAAAGTGTCACAATCCAGCGATTCCACAGTCCAACCATCATCCTGCAGTTCAGATGTCACCAGTTCCACAGTTCAACCATCTTCCTGTGGTGCAGAAATTGACAATTCCACTTTTCCACCATCATCCTGCAGTTCAGAGGTCACCAATTCCACAGTTAAACCAACTGTGAATACCAAGTTACAAGACAGCATGCAATCCATATCAACAGACGGTCATTTGGAACACCCCGAGATGAACAAGGATTCAACTAAGTTGCCCAATAGAAATGGTTACGGTTTTGAGAGTCAAAGCAAAGAAGCTGACGGTGGGAAGAATAATTGTAGTGATAAGAACGAGAAATTAACCATGAGCATAATGAGCAGGTTTACCATTGAAGAGTTAAAATCACTGGTAGTTTCCTGCAAGAATGGGCAGACAGCACTATTCTGTGACATGGGTGAGTTCTGTGTGACATGGGCGAGGTCTGTGTGACACGAGTCAGGGGTGATCTTTATAATATAGTTCTGTGTGACATGTGAGAATTCTGTGTGATATGGGAGAGTTCTGTGTGACATAAGTCAGGGGTGATCTTTATAATACAGAGATCACCCCTGACTTATGTCACACAGAACTCACCCATGTGACATATATATGACATGGGAGAGTTCTGTGTGACATGCATGGCGAGTTCAGTGTGATATGGGTGAGTTCTGTGTGATATGGGCGAGTTCTGTGTGATATGGGCGAGTTCTGTGTGATATGGGTGAGTTCTGTGTGATATGGGTGATCGCTACGTGACATGGACAAGTTCTGTGTGATATGGGTGAGTTCTGTGTGATATGGGCGATTGCTATGTGACATGGACAAGTTCTGTGTGACATGTAAGAGTTCTGTGTGACATATGGCACGTTCTGTATTTATTGAGTTTAACATTTTGAACCAAATTGTGTCTGATCCATAGTTTCAAATTAATATTAGGATCATAACAGTTTACAATAATTATAATATAAATTAATTTTCATCAATATTTTGTTTGCTTTGGTATCACGTCTATCGTGCTTTTATTGCCACGGTCTTCAGGGGTCTATACCAAGAACAGAAACTTCAGATTGCTGAAATCAACCAAACTTGGAAAGAAGACTCCATTTGAAGTTTCTGCAGAGAATACCTACAAATACAGAGGTGATCAGAACACAGGGGGGACCTTTGCTCTGTTCTCCGATTCTCTCATCTCAAATGTAGAGTGAGTATTTCATCATTCATGCAGTAATGTTGTATGTAGATGGTGGAAAAACATAATCCTGGCTGGATTACATTACACTGGTTCCAAGGCATGGTTGTAGCACTACGAGTCAGGACTTCATAAATCAATGACTACAAGAGTCATAGTCATATCTCTCTACACACGGTTAGGAATTATAATTCTCGTAGTACTCTACTACAATCCTTCTGTAAATGGCCCTGTACTTGACAAGTGAATTAATCTTCAGGATGTTCTGTCAATATTCTTCTCTTTTTTTTATATTTCAGTTTCACAGAGAAGATGCAGATCCTGGCTTTTGGTTCAAAAGATGAGAATGGTAGACGGAGATCGTCTGCCAAAAACTACAAACAAGATGTTGGATCAGATCAAAGCTACAGTACTAGTATGTTATTGTTGTGGAGATCCTTTTGTCCTTATTTATGTTAGACAGCACCATATAACACATAACTGAAACAGAGGACTGTGTCGATCATGGGATTTGAACCTGAGTTTCTGGATTGTAAGTCCAACACTCTCCCTACTGAGCCAAAGGGGTAACTGCACTGGCCGAGACCAGTAGGAGCATCTTATGATATCTCATCTGGCTATATTATCGCCACAAATGGGTGAAAGATTCCCGCAGCGACATATTTTTTTTTAAATGGTTGTTTCAGCAGTATTAATTTGTACATTCATTTCTATGTTATCCAAGCATGGTTGAAATACAACCGCAAGTGGCAGTAAACCATAATTATAATCTATTACCAACTTACTGCAAATGTGATGACAATTTCTATATTGCCCAATTCATGACCAGGTACAATGGAGGGCTACACGATGTCGCCGTATCCGGAGATAGACAACTTTATCTCAAGGACGGTCAGCGACTCGGGTAAAAATGGATTTATTCGTCACTGGACGTACTTCACTCAAGGAGAGCTGCTGATCTACGACATTGCCAAGTACAGATGGTGTGCAAATGTTCAAAGACAGCATCGCAGCAACAACATCATGTACGTCTACATATGTTTTAATATCCTGTTCATGGTTGCTTGTCATGTTTGTGTACATCATATTTAGCAGTGAATGTTTCCGAGTTCAAGTCCCACCTAATGACCAGTTATAGTCTCCATAGTGTGTTCTATCAGGGTTAGAAGTTCCCACTCACCTGGCAGCCCGATCAATTTCTCCTAATATTAAAGGTATCCTACAGGCTAGTAGAAATTTCATGTTATATTATTTATATCATTATTCGGGCGAGCAAGTTTTAAAGTTAGTTCTAACCTGGTTTTGCTCGAGGGAGGCACTGTAGTACCATCCATTGACTCACCTCTAGTTCACCTAAACCTGCCCTTAAATTGTAGGTTTCCCTCCCATTATAAGCATACCATTCTGACTCCTCTGTTGCCAGGCTGTGTGTGGACATGAAGTCCGGCGTTTACTATCAGAAGTGTCACGACCCAGACTGTAAGGCCACAAACTTCAAATCTGACGGTAAGCAGAGCCAGCAGACTTTACCCTAGAGAGTAGAAAAGTAAATTTACAACCATTGCATGAACCAGTATTATTTGCATTGCTATCTCATAGTAAGCATGGTAAGTTTAGGTAATTTTTGCATGCAGAGTAGAAGAGTAAGCCAGAACAATTTACATCCATGAACCAGCATTATTTGCATTGCTATTTCGTAGTGGGTTTAGATCTGTTTGGCATGCACCTCATGACGTTTGGCATGCACCTCAGGACATTTGGCATGCACCTCATGACGTTTGGCATGCACCTCAGGACATTTGGCATGCACCTCATGACATTTGGCATGCACCTCATGACGTTTGGCATGCACCTCCTGACAAACAAATTTAATTTTGAAACTGTCGACTCTTCCAGACTGCCCATTGCCTTCCGAGGTTCTTCCCAGTCACTACTTTCAAGACAGCGACGACAGCATGGACTCAAACTGTGACGATGATGACATGATGCGGGCTGCTGATGAGGTGGAGATGATGTGGGCTGCTGATGAGGTGGAGAGAACATTACTGTCGACGGAGGAACTCAGCGATGAAGAGCTACTGAATGATACTCTCGAGTTAGAAAAACACACTTGAACATTGAAAAATGACCAAGCATTTAAAAAACATCAACTTTAAGCCAGTTTCTATGTAATGTGCCCAAATTGAAATTCTATTTAAGGTAAATTTTCTCAGATATGATGCAGGAAGTGCATGTGGTTGTTGACAGTTGTTCGTTGTTGTTAGTAGGTGTGTGTGTGGGTGTGTGAATATGTGTGTTACCAATTTCATCAAACAAGATGTACTCTCAATATTTGAGAAAAATGAAGTGTAATACATGTATATAGTCTATCCTTCTCACAAGACTAGTAATGTGCGAGTACCTCGAGTTCTGTATATACATGTATATATATTTGTTGATGTTCTGACAAATATATCATCACCTGTTATAATTAAATATTGTGAAATCAATTATAAATACATCACAATACCCTTATTGAGAATGAAGTCTTTATAAAAACTACATGTATGCATATACAAAATGGTAAATACAGTAGTAGGATTTGACAGATTTTGGATGAATGGTGAATTTATATTGCCAAAAATATGACAATATGTGATATTAAGTCAAGATGCCATCAGTTCCATTTATAGTTTAACCTAACAATTATTTGAAGTTCAAGATGAACTCAATATGATTTATAGGTCAAATTGCACCAATGGAACTGATTGCAGTTTAATATCCCATTTATGCAGTGTAAATTCACCATTCATCCCAAATCCATCAAATTCTATTTTTTTCAATAACAGTTCCCAATATTAGTCACATTGTTCTATACTATACAATGAAACATGTGGATGGATCTATGTCATCAATGGATCGATGACTAGACTAGTTCTGCCACCAGTAGATTGTGAAAAATTTGATGTGTGGATGAATTACTTTGGGAATTGAGTAAAGAGTGCAAAGGATGATGAAGGGAATAAAAACAAGATAGTTTGCAAAATATGGCATTAATTACAAATGTTCAATTTTGTCATAATTCCATATTGTACCCGTAAAACAACCGACGCCTCCAGTCCTTTTCAACGAAGCTCATTTGTTGCCATGGATACCTTTTTCATACTGACACATACTGACAGTTACTGTTTGCAAATGAGGTCGTCACTGTCTAAAACAGTTCATCAGTTGCACATCATGGAAAGCAACAGCCGCACCTTCTTCTACTGGATCTGATGTCTAGTCCTTTGGATTGACCATCTTCCCTACAAACAGTATCATTTCACTTCTGTTATCCTTGATGAAGAACATGAATGGATGGTCGACAACGAACTGCTTGGGTGGAGTCATCGCGCAGCCATCAGAACAGTCCATGGCCGTGCAGGCTGCTGCCTCTGTTCCTCTCTCGTTGACCACCACACACGACCTGTGAATCACCTTGGACAAGGTCAGAAGACCTGATGGGTCCATACCAGTGAAGTCTGCTTCTGTCCGGTCAAAGGCAGACGGCATACCCAGGGCTTCTAGGTGGTCTTCAAGGTCAAGGCTGGACTCCATTTTGAACCGAGGTAGTGAAATGTCCACTTCCTCTTTCTGGAAATTCATGCTTGAAATATCATAGAGGTCCACATTTTCCTCGACAAATCCAAGTCCATCAATATCATACGGCAAGAGTATTACCATAACAAGGTTATACTGCTTATAAGGGAGTTTCAAGATTGTTGCTTTCAAACTGCCCAAAGCTGAATACTCAAAAAGGTCTGAATTGTGCATCATGTCAACAGAAACCTTCTTGGAAGCGGAAACATTGAACGTCTGGGGCTGTGTTAACTCTGGATCAAATGTTCTGTCCCATGTACCCTTGAAATAGATGGCATCGATTAACAAGAGGCAAGTATCTGCATTGATGGAATAGGGTGATAACACATTGGTTATCAAGTTTCTCGTTTCTTCAGCTATCCAGGAGTTTACTTTGGTACAAACCATCTCTGGATTCCCAACAAAGTCGCACAATTCAGCTTCTGCTCCGAAACATTTTGCCTTCTGGAGAAACGATTCCGACAACACCTTGTCCTTCCTGATGCACATCTTTGTGGCAGTGGTCACCAGACATCCTGGTATAGCTCCCGTCAACAAAGTCCTGTATTCCTTAAAAGCAAGGTGGATGTCCTCCTTTAGCTCGGAGAATCCCAGCGCAGACTCCATCTGGGCAGCCGTTTTGTTCCGTGCGCCTGTGAATGTCATCGCCAGTAGAGTCAACACACTGCAAGGCGACAGGAACAGGTTGTTGCCAGTGGCCGAGGAGGAAATCAGTCGAAAGAGTCTGCCTGCAAATTTTGCATTTGCCACGGCCAGGCGTTGAACCAGATCGGGATGGCTCAGGTCTTTGCTGCAAGCCATTGTGATCGGTAACTGTAACAAAGGGAAAAACTGTGTATAATCTGGGAAGAAAATTATTAGCTGCAGTTCTGTATCTAGAAAATTCCCGTTTTACTATTTATTATGGGTGAGTGAGTGAATATAGAGTTTAACGTCGCTGCGGGAATCTTTCACCCATTTGCGACAAATTTATTATGGGCACCCAGATGTCCCGTTTACTATTTTACTATTTATTATGGGCACCTAGAAAAAGTTGCATTGTCTCAACTATCACACTACTAGTACTAGCGCTCATATAGTCAAGTCAATCTAGGATTTGACCGTAAACAAATTGTAACAAAAACGTTTTTGCGAGTTTCTGAAACAGTATATATCCCATAATAACATATCAAAAGTATAGAGCTGTATC
>JAUTBV010101218.1:0-15893 GCA_032361325.1 Lepetodrilus fucensis | reverse complement strand
AGTAGTAGTAGTAGTAGTAGTAGTAGT
Source organism: Lepetodrilus fucensis (assembly GCA_032361325.1). Taxonomy (NCBI): domain Eukaryota; kingdom Metazoa; phylum Mollusca; class Gastropoda; order Lepetellida; family Lepetodrilidae; genus Lepetodrilus; species Lepetodrilus fucensis. The sequence continues at coordinate 15,866 of JAUTBV010101218.1, read as the reverse complement.
AGTAGTAGTAGTAGTAGTAGTAGTAGTAGTAGTAGTAGTAGTAGTAGTCTGTAGTTGTAGTATCATTATCATCATCATCATTATTATCCAAATTTCAAATTCAAACTTACTTATCCTACCCTAACTAGCACACTTCCACCCATATCATCCCTCAGCATCACAACCCACCACCAACACCCACACCCACATCCCAGACTACCCACACATCTACATTCCACTGCCTACAAGGCATGGACGTGGGTGAGATGTGGGAGAAGTAAGGAAAGATGTGGGACGTTGGACGTGTTACTGGGTGAAGACCATCTGGACTCTGGCATCAATAGGTACACCACTTCACCTGCTACCTTCATGTGTATGCTCTGACATAGGATACATCTGGCCAATTGGTACATCAAACACAAGAAAACACCCAATGTCTAGCTGGCAATGTTTTTAAAGGGGCAATGACTGGAATAGATGGTCAGTGTGATGGTAATTTCCAAAGTCCATGTTTTCCCATCCCCTATTTCTTTTTGTGTATTGTTTTCTTTCTTTCTTTTCAAGTTTTCACAATTTCCCTGTCTTTTTTCTTTTCTTTTCTGATTTTCCCCTACATACATATTTTCATTAATATTCTTATTTCCATATAGACCAGTTATTTTTTTAAATGCTGATTAATTTCAGTATCAAATTATGAACCTTAAAATGGCTGACAATATTTTCTGGACAAATTGCTATTTAATATGATACTACTTCAAGAATCCAGACAAACTGACATAAAAAAAACCCCAATGAAATAATAACTAATGCATTGTTAATGTACATCCCAGTAGATCCTACTGCAGCCGTATTAGCTATTCATTGTCCATCACTATCTCGGTACACATATATCGACCTCCTTTCCTTCCTTCAATTCACAATCAATTCCAACAAATTTCCCTGCCAAATAGTTACTTAACCAATACATAGAATAACCAGCCAACTGTTCCATAAGCAACAGACATCAGGGGAAATGAGAACATTATTGAACGATCATTCTCAATCTATGTAAAGATTAACTTGACCCTTGTCGCAATGCCATGATGAGCGGATGACAAAGACATCTACAATTGGCCATGAAAAGCTGGTAATCTAACACAAGGGCAGCACTCAATACATTGGTAACATTGGTAAGCAGTGGATCTGAGACACATAAAAATTAGCGATGCTTCAGTGGCGTGCTTTCACGTTTCGGAAAGTAGACAATTATCTCCGAGCGAGACGGCAGCAAAGAGAATTTTATTCAGGTATTTGGTCAAGCAATCACTTCAGGTAACTGGTGCTGTATATCAGTTGTTACCAGCAGATGCTGATGTTGATGCTATTTCACAGATCGCTGAGTCTTGTCTGGAGAGGAATTATAGCTTACATTACGGAAATGACGGCAGCTGTGTGTGAAGATGTCCGGCGGTCTTGTAATATTTGTAATAATGGTCACTTGTAGCATTCTAACATGTACAAGATCACATAAAGCTGGCTAGAGTTTGGAAATAGTTATTGATGATATAAAAAGTATACTAAAAAATTACAATTAAATCCATGTCCTAGAAAGTTAAACACATTTTCAATTCAAGAAACAACATTATTTATACCGATGGTACAAAATTTGTAATTTGATGCAGATTTCGAGTGAAGTAGGATTAAATCCCTTCATAAACATTACCAGAAATTCAGATATCACTTAAAGCATGCAAGTACAATCATTGGCTATTTGGTCATCTCTGTTTAACCTTTTCCAGCCTTCCCAATGAGCATGAGGTTTGATTTAACGTATAAGCACCAGTAGATGATCAGCTATACCGTTTTCTACCATTTACTAAGCATGAACATCTGATGCTGGTAGCACACAACATCTGGAGACTTCAGGCAAGTTCTATATGGAAACTATCTCACACTAAGCATCCAATAGGTTCTTCCATTTTCTTGTATCAAGAGCAATTACCAATTTATTAAGCAAATTTCAGGGGTTTCATTGAAGTGACCCCCAGGACAAACTATGCAGGACATAATATAGGGAGTAGATCGGTCAGCTCACCAGCATCAGGAAGCCACCAAAGGCCAGACAGAAGACGAGCGGTCCTGCCAGATCTGTGTCCTGCATGATACTGTGGTCTGTGTTCTTCAGTGGGTTCAGGACAGCCGTGGTCTGAAACATATAACAAAGACCATACAGAAAACGTATAATACTATGAGATAATGATAGATTTCAAGTCATTGATGTCTGGTTGGTATTTGTTTCTGTTGAATGAAAAAATAAATTGTGAAAGGTCACCTTTTCAATGACCTTGACTTTTGACCTGGTTTCCCGTAAAATGTGCAAATGAATCATGAGAAAAATTGTTGGACCCTAAGATCTATATTACAGGTGTAGTGTTAATGGTTTTATGGCCATAGCATATGGGTGCAAATGATATAAGGAAACAAACTTAATGGTTTTGAGGATATTATGAAAACAAACAAAACAAAACGTTAAAATAATATATTGATATTATTGGATTGTTTCTTTATTTAAATAAATGAGAAAAAACCCACAAGCTAACAGGAAAATCAGGCTAATAATCTATGACAAATCAATATGCATATACCTCTCTTAGACTAGCATAGTTACCAGTCACCTTAGAACTATGATCACAGAAAAAGGATCAAGTTCAGGATTATTTCCCCTCCATCCCCCCTTCCTTGTAAAAACACTTTTAGATAGTATGTCACTTAAAAACTTCAGTATCTACAATCTCCACTTTCATTAAAAAGTAAGAGGTAAAATCCACGTTGGAGTTCCAGCATATATGTGGATGAGGACCTGACCTCAGGTGTGTACTTGTACGGCAACTCAAGACGGTTGCCGCTCGTAGCTCCTGCTGATTGATGCCCTCCTGGCTATCTCTTGTAGAGCATGCTCTCCTGGCTATCTCTTGTAGTGCATGCTCCCTGTTAAAACTATCACCTTGTACATCATCGCCTCGATTTGCAACCATGAAACTGGGTTTTTCAACAAAGCAGGGGTTTCTCTGCCGAGGGGGTGGTATATACTCTTGTGGGTAAAGCAGTAAGCGAAGCAACTATAAATATAATATGATTGTTGATTACATGTTGGAGCCAAAGATTACAATGTTATTACTGTGTGAATACACACAAATAACATTTCTTGGTAAGTTTTAGAAAGAAAGAATGCCCTAAAATGTAAATGCAAGTCTGGGAAATACAACATGTCTAGAAAAGGAGGAATTGTATAATTATGTAATGTAAAGTGAACTTAAACATTATCAGGAAATATTATTCCAGTTATTTATTTAAAAAAGTCAGTCCCCAAAAAATACTTGTTGGCTTTAGATCTATTATTCTAATAATGTACACATTTATCTTGTGCCAAATCCATGTTTAACCCTCTCCCTGCTAGATTAGGCACAGACAGCTATCTCCAATTGCCTTTAGCATAGAGCATGTTAAAAGTGCGTTCATCGTGCAACATTATTATCCCCAGTCATTAGATCAATGTGCTCTCATTTACTTTTCAACTCCCTGGAGAATATGCAATCCAAGCTGTAGTTCAAGTTACTAGTCATCCTATCGGGTACCCACTATCTGCTCTTTCTAGATATATGGCAAGTCTAAGGTTAGGCCTTACATTAACCCTTTTTTCTGGTGGATTAGGCTCTTTAGGGCATCTCCAGTTGCCTTCAGCATGGAGAGGGTTAAACCTTAGCCTAAGTTGCTGTATTTCTGAAGTGACCGGCTCGTGCTGATGGGATCTCAGTGATCAGTCTAGCTGTCTAGCTCTGCCATACAAGGTGTTAATGTGACTAGCAGGTAAGTGTTGGAGTCAACAAGAGTTAATCTCATGATCTTTTTGACCAGCCCAGAGTCAACCACAAGTCAGCCAAGAACCGCTTAATACCACAGTGTTGCGAGTTCACGTCCTCCTGTAAAACAGACACATTCTGACCTCTGTAACCAAGCTCCATACATCAACAATCTCATTAGGCACCATTTCATAACACAGGTTCTGGCATCATAATTCTGCACCATTGGCCCCTACTGTGAATGTTGCAATGTTTCCAGTGTTAATTACTAAGAGTCCAAGAGTTACCATGTTGACACGAATGATTATGTCTGAGCAAACATTTAGCGACATCCCAGGATTTGGTCTTTGTGGTCACTGCATATTTAGTTGGCCGGAATACCTTGGCCAGAGACTTGTTTGAATTGGCCAGTGGACATGGTCAGATGTTTGACCAGGGATCAGCGAGGATATGTACAGTTGCCAACTGCTATAGCAGTAGCTGTTAAATTTAGTAGAAAAAGGTGTAGAATGTGTGAATGTCCATTAATTTGTGTTACTTTACACGCAGGTGACCGTTTGCAAGGAACTGGAAATACACAATGTTCGCATTGGAACTCTTGACAAGGTGGAAAAGGTGTATTTAATTTATCTGGATTACTAGCAAGCTAGATGTGCTTAATTATAACTTGCCAGTGGCAATATTGTCATAAAATAGTTAAATGAGTTCATGGTTATCATGCAGTCCTTAGGTGACTGAATTTTTAGACATATTTGCGACTTATTTTAACCAAATTGACCTTGTGAATGTAATATATGGAACTTTATATCCACTATTATTAATTGCATTCAATCTTGCTGGATGAAATTCACTAGGTATTAACCTAATTGACCTTGTGAGTGTAATATATGGAACTTTACATAAACTATAATTAATTGCATTCAATCTTGCTTCATGAATTTCACTAGGTATTACATTTTGGCCTGAAATATCCTGAATTTCATTCAGAATTTGGCAGTTGGAATTTCATTCAGAATTTGGTAGTTGGAAGATTTCCTAAAGTCCTGAAAATCTGTGTGACAAGACAATTTGCTGCTTCAAAAGACGCTGTGTCCAAGGAACATGTCTCTGTATATATTAGAGCCTACAGGCTGTGTCGTAGCCAGCCTAGCCACTGGTCATTCTCTGGCCCGGCTGAGTCTGGGTCTGTCTGTCTGATGGTCACTGCTACTGGACATGATGAAAGTAATCTGCTAATTGCCAATTTGACCATGCTGGAGCCACACAATGAAGAGACTCCTGTGCATACATTACCTTAAGGAAGTCAGAGTTACTGGTCATACACTATTAGAACTGATTTACATTATGGATTGTCGTTAAGATTGCTAGTTTTCATCTTGCATCATGAAGGACAATCGAGAAGTTCCTCTCTTGCACAGATATATAGTCACTGAAGGCAGGGATGCAAATTAACACTAGGCCGCTAGCCAGGGCCATTTCTCCCAATGTTAAAGGTATCCTAAGGGCTAGTAGAAATTCATAACATTTGTTATTTGTATCACTATTGGGATTAGTTTTAAAGTTTCTAAAGTTTTAAAGTTTCTATCGCTGGAACTTGAAGGTCTGTAATTTATATGGTTCAGACACAGTCTCATCTATATGATTTGAAGCAATACACAAGAGACATTACCCATATCGACATATATCATCATGGACAGACCATATTACAGCTAAAGTGCATACATAGACAATCTTCTGAATACGGTATATATTTCATTGGTCAGGATCCACACCAACGTGCCTCTGGCAGCAGCACCAATCTGTCTGGCAGTCTATCAAATCATTTCAGTCCAATCAGTTTGGATTGAAACCGAGCATTAATCGTCGGCTCAAATCCAAATTTGAACAATCACAACCATTTTTCGTGGACGTGGTGCATTGACCTTGATGTCTCCGTGCAATGACCTCGATGGCTGCAGGATTACGACTTCATTCGCTAATGTGATTACAGAAACACCCCCCACCTGGCTGCACTCAATCTGCGTTGGTCATTCAGTCTTGACCACGGGTCATTAGTGGTGGCATTAGATGTACAACCACCTCGGGGCGACCCCAACGTGATCACTGTCATCTACATAGTGTTGTACACCTGATTAACTTTGCCACTTTTCCTCTTGCTGCTAGCCCTCCTCCATACTGTGGGATACGGGATCTGGTCTGATCTGGCTTAATTTTGGCTGTGATAAAACCTCCAATATTATATTAATGTACACTCTGTGTGATATTGCACTTTGCAACTTGCCAATAAAATAATCCTGTTTGATTTCACGAGTTGTCAGTTAATCAGCCGATGGCAATTTTGGTGGTTCCTTATGCTTGAATTTCCCTGTATCATGTTTAATCTCAGCAAGGTTGAGTTTCTGTCCTATGTTATATATTCCAGCCTATTCCATTGCGGTATGCCATTTCTAAAACAGGATTATTTGAATAACAGGAATAAATGGTTATTTGGATAATTGATTTAATAAGTCAAATATTTATCTGGTTTAGCGCTTTTCCAATTTCTCCATTGGCGACATTTGCATAGACAAGGATGCTTAGAATATGTATTGAGTAGGATGTTTAGATGACAATGGAAGGAATCACCAAACTTACGTGGGTGTGTAACAACTGGTTACATATTGATTAAAACCTATGAAGTGCCCCATTTTTCAGAAACAGGGCATTATGGCAAGAAATAAATATACAGCATGTCCCAGGTGTTCATTAGAAATGTCAGACTGACCTGCATGGCATTTCGACACCAGTAACTTCTGACACAAATGTCAGATTCGAACAAGGTCAAATTGTGTAGGAAGTCCTACCAATCAATCCTTCATTACAGATTCTATAAAGGAGAAGCTATTGGAATAAGTGTGGTGTCAGTATTTGCAAAAATTGAATGAAACTGATTTGCATCTAAAATGTTTCTTGCCTATTTAGGAAAAGATTTATTGCAAGAAATTGTTTGAATTTGTCTCCCAGTTGAATGCAACTAATTGAGAGTAACACAGGTTAATAACAAGAAAAATATAATTGAACTCATCTTTTATGGTTACTGATAGCATTTCTATAGGTTGACATTTTGGTTTGATTTATAACCAGTTCTAATTTAATAATCTATAGTCAGGCTGACTTTTTGAGATAGTTGTATGATAACAGGAACACATCTATTTTAATGCATTTCTAATGCGGCCCAGGCTTTGATAAATGAAAATAATGCATACCTTTCAAATTGCACAGCATGACCAAACCGTAATATAAATATATCAACACTAATCAAGTCTGACCAAAAGGCGCCATGAGACAAGTACTGTTTAACCTTTTTTTCCAGCTGATGGCTACAGGACATGCCCTACATAACAGTGCTAGTAACCATGGCTGATCCAGTACGGAGAAGGTTGCTAATATTCCTACACTTTTATTGATTACAGATCTGTGCTCTCCCTATGTTCAGATTTATTCAGGTCCTGGGGCTGCCCCTAACAAAGATGTGTTCATGCATATTCAGCAGGGAGTACTGTGGAATTCAATAACACTCTGTCACTTGGTCTAATGGATACGACACTGTTGGGACCCAGTGTGCATACAGCATCTAACCTGGGGGATCTAATACGCCAATACCTCAATTATGACCACGAAAATAAAAAACAAAACAAAATATAATATAATAATTCACTTACACATACATGTACATTTAATATTTCAATATCTGAATTACCAACATGAAAAAAAGAAAGTTAAAAAAAAAAAATTTAAATTATAAAATTCACTTTCATGGCATACCAAATTATGAATGAGAAAACATAAACAATTTATTTTCCATTTGAATGTTGTTTTTGTCATTTATTCCATTTCCGTAGAATCATAAAACAGCTTTTTTCTCTCTCATAAATATGCACCGTTAGTTATGCATCTATAAACTAGGCATGGAAGCAACATCCTTCTCAGTGGTCACAAAAATACCATAATTGCTGGCATCCATGGTCAGACTTCACGAGCAAAGACTCAACAGTGACTAATACCAATTATTTTACCCTTCAATGCAAAAGCAACCAAGGCATATAATGCTGCCAATCAGATTAGTGGTGAATAAATTGTAGCATTACCTAGCAATTTTCGGCCACAATAGCGTCTCCTGAAGGGCGATTTACAAACAAACTGCTCCCTCCTAAATTTTACGGGAGTACTGGACATGACACACGCTCTCCACTCGAGAGTCAATAACGCCACCCAGAGATCCATGCAGGCAATCAGCAGTGGTGAATAAACAACCAATATGAGGGTGTTTCTGATGAGCTATTATAATTGGCGGCAATGTACGAGCAATGTACAAGCAAGTTGAAGTATTGTATTCGGAGATTCATTGGTGTCCAGCTAACATGGACATGAGGGTTCTTCAGATACTTCATAATGATAGGCAGAAATGTACAGGAAAAGTAAAGTAATGTATTAGGGAGATTCACTGGTGTTTAACTGACATTGGTCATGAAAGTTCTTCTGATACTTCATGTTAACTGATGCCAATGTATTGGGAGATTCATTGGTGTCCGGCTAACATGGACATGAGGGTTCTTCTGATACTTCATGATAAAAACCAGCAATGTACAGGAAAATTATAGCAATGCATTGGGAAGATTCACTGGTGTTTAACTGACTTTAGTCATGAAGGTTCTTCTGATACTTCATACTATATCAGCAGTGGTGAATAAACAACTAACACGAGGGTGCTTCCAATGGGCCATTATAATTCGCAGCAATGTACGAGCAAGTTGAAGTAATGTATTATATATTGGGAAGATTCATTGGTGTCAGGCTAACATGGACCTTCTGATACTTCATGATAATAGACAGAAATGTACAGGAAAATTGAAGCAATCCATTGGGAAGTTCACTTGTCTCGAACTGACTTTGGTCATGAATGTTCTTCGCATATTACATAGTAATTGTCTGCAATGTACGAGCAATGTAGAAGAAAATTGAAGCAATGCATAGGAAGATTAACTGAGGTGCCGTTCCACAGAACGATGAAAGCACAATGAGAGTTATAACTGACTGTACACATGCATAGGAAATACAATTATCTTCGGGGCTAGAGATCATTCTGTGGAATGGGGCTATGGTCTGCGCTTTAGGAAAGGTAGTCCAAACATAAATTGACATTTACATGTACGTAATTTCCTGGTGCCCGTTGCATGACGCTCTTGTAGTGCTACAATAGATGTAACTGGGCTGCCGCCACAATAGAAAGCGTTGACGTTACAATAGTTGTAGCCTACAAGAGTGTCGTGCAATGGGCACCTGCTATGGTTGAAATATGGCATAGACCCCAAAATTACACTCAGACTACAGTACAACCTTTTCGTGAAACACAGACCAGGGTGACGTTTCTGGAAGCTCTTGTAACTCCTACAAGACCATAGAACTCTCGTAGCGATCTCTTACACATGGGGATCGGACACTTATGATAGCGCTATGGTCTCATAGTGGATATGAGAGCTTAGAGAAACGATACTCTTGTTGGCTAACAATCACGCTCACAAGGGTTCTTCTGATACTTCATGCTAATAGGCGCCGATGTACGCGAGTTCTAGAGCGACTAGTTGGGCCAGTAGCAACACCACACGCGGCCCTTATCAGCACTCAATGACAATATTAACAGTCATTTACATTCTGACTAACCACTGGATAGTCATACTTCACAGCTATGTGGTAATTGTGGTGCCCGCTTAATCATACCGTTTGACGTGGTTCTACGTGGTTCTTCGTGATGAATTAGTTCACTGGTGATATTTACTGACCAGACAAATACATTGTCTGCTTTACGCACACATTTGCATGTGATAATTATTCTCTGCGACATTATTTGCCATTTCGGATTCAAAATCATTCAGTAATGTGTTCTTGTCTGGGAAAGATTCTAGACATTTTGGTGTAACAATCAAGTCATTATCATGTGCGATGAAGGTTGTGTCCAAAAATGAAAAATATACCAAACATAAAAATCAGATAAGATATCAACCATAAAATCAATATAAGATAAGATACAATTTCATAATTGTTTGTAAATGTCTGACATCAGCAATAAATCTTGCTCTGACTTCAAATATAATTTTTGGAAAATACTAATTTCTCATATTTTTACTATAAAATTAAGCTTAAATCTATTAATCAGGATAAGAGCCAGCAGGAACCACTCATAATTTATTCTACAAAAGCTCCTGTTATTCTTGGCCGAGATCCATACATCCATACACAGAGAACACAATGAATTCATCAACTAATGACCGATATTCCACTGCTGTGGTCAGCTTTACTGTGTGTAGATTAGAGACCTGCTGACCACTGGTCAAGGACTACAACTCTGGGTCCATGCTGCATAAAGGCATTGGCACCTGTCCTGTAATCTAAGCAAACATGACCAATGCTTTAACCCTGTCATTGCTTGATTAGACAGGCACTCCTCTTTTATGCATCTCTAGTTGCCTCCAGTCCAGCATGGAGAAGGTTAAATAAATCTTGAGGACTAAGTGAAATATAACTGCAAGACAATCTGACCAAAAGTTAAATACTAGACATCATTTGGACCCAATAGATAACCATGTTGATGTTGGCAAAGATAAATTTAACACAAAGTTATCTACAAAGTGATTCTTGGACAATCTGAAAAGTTTACAAGTTCATAATTTATAATCAATTCACAGGCACTGCTCTTTATGGCATCTCTGGTTGCCTTCAGTAAGGAGAGGGATAAATAAAATGTTCACTATGAGAATATTGCAATTTGTTATAAAATATGTATTAAAATAAGTAGTTTTCCAACCATAAAACTCTAAAATAATTTACCAGTCTGGATGCTATCATTGTAATACAATGTCCTAGTAACATTTTGAAATTGTCTTGACCAGAGAAATGGTCAGATTAGCTTGTGGAAGTGTCCCCATGGTGGTCAATATTTGTTCAGTGGCTTCAACTGACCCGGGTACATCATTGGCCAACACCAGGGCTCTCATATGCATTGAGATTATCGATGTTAGCGAGAATTCTGACAACCAAGACGACAGCCACAACAATAGCCATGACAATAGCCATGACAATAGGCACAACAATGGACAAGGCTGCCGAGCCACAGTCTGATACCTCCTGGTGTTACATGGCCCAGTGTCACCTGGCTTAAATTCTGTTCTGTTCTGTTCTGTGTTCTGATCTGGCTTACTGCGACTGCTTCGCTGTCAATTTCCCTGACAAAATCACAAACAAGGACTGTGTTAGTGAATCAAATTGTCCCACTTCAAAATGAAATTTTCTTTTCTATTTCCCAACGATCTTGAGTTAGAATATTTGCTAACGAGCAAAGAATTTCCTCGAATAGGGGAAAATGAAAATATTTTGTGTAAACAGTTACGCATTGAAAATAGGTGAATTTCATTAGATTTTAATAAGAAACGTGTTATCTTAATTCCCTTAAGATTGGTATACAGTGTTTGTTTCTTAATAGTTTCTTAATAGTCTGTGATATAAGATTCTCCTATTGGTCTTGTCCAGAGGGTTTTACCCCTTTGGCTCACAGGCATAGAAATTAACACTAGCCTGTTAGCCTGGTCCATGAAAAAGATACCCTAAGGCCAAGTAGAAATTCATGTTTTTTTGGTAAACATTTGTTCTTTGTATAACTATTCAGGCTAGCAAATTTTAAATATAAGTTTCTAGCACTGGGCTCAGTGGGCAGAGTGTTGAACTCACAATCCAGCATCTCGGGTTAAAATCCCAGGATTGCCATGGTCCTTGGTTACAAAGTGATAAATAATTATTTCTATTACTACAATGGAAAGGAGATACACAATTAGCATGTCAGCGTGACCTAGACTTGGCACAATGCTGGAAATATTAAGGGCAACAGTGGACATCTGCAGCTTACTGAACAGCGCTAATGGACAATAAAAATATTCTAATTGGAACTTATTGAAATGCTCCGTATGAAGCCAGACACGCTTGCCAGACAAATTGTAAAGATTTATCTGATACTTTGGCAGCCAGACTGCTACTTCTTGTCATGAAGAACCTTAAAGAGCAAGATGAGCATGTTAAATATCTCTGTACAATCTTATTACCATCAACACACACCTTTACTTATCACTACACTTCAGTGCAATGGATGTCCTACACTATTTATATAATGAATGAGTGGAATTGGACTTGTTGATGCACGAGGAGTACACAATTAACAGCAATTTATAGGAATATTGAACATAAAATAGCAATTTACAGCAATATTAATTACATATATTTTAGCAATTTACAAGAATCTTCAATAAAGATAGTATAGCAATTTACAGCAATATTAATTAAAGATATTTTAGCAATTTACAGGAATCTTCAATAAAGATATCATAGCAATTTGTGTGAATCTTCTTCCCATATGTGACGATTAATATTTAATTATGCTACACAATTTACTGGAATATTAAACTTTGATATTCCAGAAAATTGCTATATTTTAAATTAATATTCCTATTTAAAGATATCGTAGATAAAAGTAATGTATATAGTTTTTGGTGTATTTAGAATCAACTCGTCTAAAATAGAAACCTCATTAGAAATCTCTTAGCAGAATTCATATCATCTAAATCTCTATTATAGGGCACACATATTGCCTTCAGCATGATGAAAGTTAATTAAGACAGCATCTATTTTATTTTATTATTTTTTAAATTGGGATTTAAAGTCGCTTTCTAGAATCTTTCACAAATATCACGACTTGTCAGCTTAGGGCAGGAGTAAACCTGCAACAACCGTAGCACTGAATGTTGCAGTAAACCTGCGAGCACCAGCTGGTACTGACAAGACCAAGATCTATTTTAACAACTTGATAGAAATATCTACTGAAAACACAATGGAAGTACCATATTTACAATATCTCTTTGCTCAAATTAAAATATTGCAATTATATATACTTGACAATTTTCAGGAGAAAAAAAAAGAAGAAGAAAATCATATCCAATACCACTTGAACACCAATCGCCATTTGATGACATTGAGAACACATCAGATGAATAATTTCTATGGAATAAAGTAAGTCAAATCTGTGGCAGTGCCATTGTATCCTTCAATGAAGGCATTGAAGCCTCATCATTGAAGCCACATCGCTGTCAGTACTGTATTGACTGACGCCAGTTCTGTGATGCAGACATCCGTCTTCAGTCCCGAGGAAATGTCCATATTCCTCATTAACACCAGTGATTCCTAGTCAGGATCATCTGGTGATCAATGCAGGTAATCGACACCAGTCAATACCACACTCCTCCCTTCAACCCCCACCTCCCCCAGTACTGGATGTCCATTGCACCCTAGGGACACGGCCGGCAGGATCCGGCCATTTCTTGTCATCAAGTCAGGTTATTATATTTCAAATTCTCATGGACATCCATCATACCTTTGGGGAAATGGTCAGAAGAAACATTGGACATTTTAGTCAGGTTATTATGATGTTTCAAATGTTTATGGACATTGTACCTTTGGATGCCAGGATCTATCAGAAGAAGTGTTAGAAACAGAGTTTAGTTAGATTATGATATCTCAAATGCTCATGCACACTGCACTTTTAGAAAATGGATGCCAGAATCTATCAGAAGAAACATTGGAGACAATTTTAATCAGGTTATTATGATATGTCAATTTCTCATGAACAGGAACAAATCATCTGATCCAATGGAACAGGAACAAACAACTAGAAACTATAGCTGTATATTTTATTTTGCAGATTCTGTTTGCTTCTCAATGTCCATATATAGGTTTCGAAGTATGTATTCTCGAAGGAAAGATGAAGTATGAACTTTAATATTTAATAATGTTCTGGAATTTCTGTAATTCCAATCAAGTTTATGTCAATAACAGAATGTACTTGACCTTCTCTGGGTGATTTCTAGTTAACAGTGAAGAACATGTTGTTAATCTAAAAAACGAAGTCAATATTGAATACCTTAAACGTGACATGCTTGAAGAAATTTGCGATGGCTTCATATCTGAAAGTTCTCACTTCAAGGGTTTTGCGAAAGTTCTCATACTGTCATGATCTATTTTTGTCCCAACTTCATTACACAATTTATTTCCCCATAGCAGCTGGACTATTTCAGTTATAACGTTCAATTGACAACCATATAGATTTACGATAATCGTTACAATATAGTTTCCTACCTATCATAATCATTAAAATATAGTTTCTAAGACATTATACCCTAGCCAAGATTATTTTTAACCTCCTTTTCTGTTGGTGGCTACTGTAGATGCCCTACACACAACACATGGTTGTGAGTAATTCTGCAGTGGAAAAGGTGAGAAAGGAAATACGAAAAAAATAGGATCACATTTCCAAACATTGACAACAGTAGCTAACAAACATTCATAGACATGATAGATGCAATGTTATTGATATAGAAACAATGTTAATGGAAACAAAAACAGAACATGTGCGATATTAGCTTAACCCTCTCCATGCTGAAGGTAACCAGAGATGCCCTAAAGAGCAGTGCCTATGCCTAATCCAGCAGGGAGAGGGTTAAGATATTTTTTCTGGCTTATTTGTAGACAGGATCAAGTGTCAAATAGCTTTATCTCTTTGCCAATTTCCATAACTTGCACGGTATCATCCCGGAAATCCAAATCAGGCTTCGTTCGCCCAGATATGGAATATTATCAGACATGATACTTCCTCACAGATATGAAAACCAGCATTAGATAACCTAACTATATTGAAACTATTCTATTCTATACAAATGGGTAGATAAATAATCCTTGCTACCGGTCAGATCAGTGGTCAAGTGACCAGTGTAAACAGCTGAACATTGACTCTTATCAACAAATGTATCATTGATATCACTGGTATCAGCATGGAGGTGTTAACAACCCTGTTAGAATTCCATCACAATCAACTGACTGAAGTTATCTCCCTTCTGAGAAACTTTGAAAGTTCCTTCCTGATAAATAAAGATGTTTACAATAACAGTCAACATTAAATTAGGTAGATGTCAAATATTTTTTTATGATGCAACACTGGATCCTTTGAGAGTGAAATTGAAAAATAACTAAATAAATAAACAGACTGAACGTGGGTATATTTTAAAAGAAAGACATTAAAAAATATACAGTATACAACCCTCTAAAATCCAAGGTATAGCAAGTACAATTCATGAATCATTAAATTTCATATATAACAGATCTAAAGTACTTCTACAGCTCTAGGTCAAATAATATACCCAGTGATATGAATTTCACATTCTATGCTGAAATTTATCATTATTGACAAAGACCAACAGTTGATGCATGAAATTAACATGGGTGCATTGCGAGTATTTATGACCTCTAATGATTGACGACATAATGGCATATTTGTGACAGGTACATATCAATGTTGCTCAAGCTGTAAGTAAACTCCTTTATACTTGATTGTACATTATAGCCAGTAGTCCAAATATTTGCTTAATTGTGTTAGTATCAATGTGTTGAAATGGACCTATTATTACAGGCTGCCCCGAAATAGATTCAATTTCATGGTTAATCACACACGTTCAAGCCGATATTGAGCTTTTGCTTAATGCACAATGCTGTCAATTTCAACAACTGAATAAATGATAGTGTTTATTTCAGCTATGTTTTCTATGGTCATCCATCAGTCTATAAACAATCGTATCTGAAATTGGCATCAATCAACAAAAAATCTACAAGATTATCTTATAAAATGAGTTTAATCAATAATTGCTAGTTTACACACAGAAAAAAAACAAATACTAAAAACACCAGGGCACATTTACATGAACTCTAGTATAAATGTTGCCAATTGCTGCGAGACATTGTTATCAGTATTAAATTACTTATTATTATTATATTATTATTATTATTATTATTTTTATATTATTATTATTAGTAGTAGTAGTAGTATTAGTATTATTATTATTATTAGTAGTAGTAGTAGTAGTATTAGTATTAGTAGTAGTAGTAGTAGTAGTAGTAGTAGTAGTAGTAGTAGTAGTAGTA
>JAUTBV010101207.1:0-15895 GCA_032361325.1 Lepetodrilus fucensis | reverse complement strand
TGCGGGTTTCCTCCTGCCCTAAACTGACAAGTCGTGATATTAGTGAAAGATTCTAGAAAGCGATTTTAAACCCCAATACAAAACAAACAACAACAAAAAACTAAATATTTGTGTTTCGAAATTCAGCTACCTATGCATTGAACAGTATCTGTTATTGGTGAACTTGTCTCATAAGTAGATTTTTATGACTTTCCATGATGTTTTCAGTGACAATGCATTGATAGAACTTTACCTTTCAAAGCCCGATTAATGATTCAAATAATACAGTTGCTATTAAACCTTAAATTTCTACTAGTCCTTAGGATACCATTAACATTGTGAAAAAGATCAATCCCTTCAATGTGTTTATATGATTATCGCTGGTAAAACAAAAAGTCATGTCCCGGACACTTAGAACACTGCGGTATTGCTCCTTTCTAACTGTGTTAGAAAGTACAGACAGAACAGCTAGAAAGGAGCACTACCCTACTGTGAACTCTGAAATGCAAATTTTAACATTTATAGGCCAACCACGGAGGTATCCGAGGCAAACTACCGAGTCTTGAGAACGGTGAGACGACGCGTGCCGAGGAGAAAGATGATGACAGTGACGAGGACCAGGGCAACGATGTCGGAGAGGAACTAAACAAATCCGATGTTGATGATGAGGTAAACACACCTGACAGCACTGTTTTTTACTCATTAGGTCCATATAATGATTGTATGTATTTTTTATATTTTGTTGTTGTTTTGTTTTAGTATTGTAGTAATTAATTATTGTATTTTATTTCAGCCTGAAATTGAGATGAACTGGAACATCGTCCATTTCCTCCCAGAGGCGGCCGCCTGTCAAACCAACTTCAACGTACGCAACTCACTCTACTTTCTCGTCGTTTACGGATGAACGATTCCCTGACGCTATGCAGCAAATCACTCACTCAATCGTTACTTGCAGAAATTCTGCTCTTCTTAACATTTCTCGTAGATTCCAGTATTTTATTTAATAATTTGTTTTCGATTGGCTAGGGTAATTCTTCCATCCACTTCCACTGGTTACAGATGATTGTCATATGTGACACATGATTGTTGCATATGGTTGAACTATTCCTGCTGTGGTGTCAAGCACTAATTCATTCATTCATGTATGCTATAAGTGATACTGATAGTAACATGATTGTTGTATGTATGTTACAATGATTGTCATATGTTACACATAATTGTTGTATATGTTACAGATTATTGTATGTTACAGGTGATTGTTGTATATATGTTACAGATGATTGTCACATGTTACAGATGATTGTATGCATGTTACATATGATTGTCGTATATGTTACAGATGATTGTCGTATGCATGTTACAGATGATTGTCGTATGCATGTTACAGATGATTGTTGTATGTATGTTACAGGTGATTGTTGTATGTATGTTACAGGTGATTGTCGTATGTATGTTACAGATGATTGTTGTATGTATGTTACAGATGATTGTTGTATGTATGTTACAGATGATTGTTGTATGTATGTTACAGATGATTTTTGTGTGTTACAAAAGATTGTCATATGTTACAGATGATTGTCGCAGGTTACATCCTGTCCATGTACAGTCAGATCGAGGAAGAACAGCGACGTCTAACCCCAGGCAACACTCCAATACGTCGCCGTGAAGACAGTCAAACTCAGGTACGTCTAAACAAGACGCCATTGCACGAGTGTCCGTCATGCGTGGGTGGAAATTTTCCGCTGCGATTTAGAACCAAAAAACAATAAATTATGTTTAGGAATGTCTGGTTATATTTTCTGTAGAAAGTTTACCATTACCTACATGGCATGCATGTACTGTTGTTGTTACAACATGTAATGTATCTCAGGTATAATGCATGCTGCAATATTATATGCTACAGATATTGCAGGTTTCCTCATAAACAGACTCGTCGCAAATGGGGGAAATATTCCCGCAGCGACGTTATACTCCATATTCACTCACTCACTCATAAACAGACAAGCTGTGAAAAAAAATATATATATAAAAAATTTAAAAATTAGAAAATCCAATTATTTTCTTTTATTATTATTAATTCTTGAAATAAATTGTAAAACTGGTTTACTAAAAATGATGCAATATTTGAAAATAATCCTCTGACCCACAGATAGAAATATTATTAATGGAGATTTTCACCAACATGAAGTTATATTTTTATATGTACACGACTCATTTTCAGAAACATCTCGATTCCTCCGCAAGTCCTTCTGTCGTTTCATTCGCTCAGGAGTTGGTCCAGGGAGAGCTTGCTCAGCAAATGTTTGCGTATGTCGATTCCGTATTTATATGTTCATGTTCTATGTCAAAATACACAATAGGTGTGTTTCCGGTAACGTGGATTGTCAGAAAACTGATACAACCCTAACTGATTTCTATTATTTCAGAGATGTTTCAGCATTTATCATTAAGTGCTTTGAAAGTACACATATATTACATAAAAGTGAAACAAGTCAAATTTTATTCAAAGATGCGTGTCATGAATTAAACATTTTTTAATCGTTATTATTTTCCAGAATTACTCAGAAAATTCAGAAGAAACTGTCGGGTAGTAAGAGTAACCATGGCAACCTTGCTGCAGAGTTTCCTCTGTTGCCAGGTTCACACCTCCCTCTGAACAACCCTGCCCTGGAGTTTGTTAAGGCTGTCTGCAAGGTAGGTAACTCTTCTCAAATCCCCTCATTGTGTATATTTGAAAGATTTGCGCTGTGACGTAAAACAATAATTCACTCTCTCGCTGTTCTCAAATCCTATATTTTTTCTCTTTGTGTATGCGTGAAATATTCCTAGTGTGACATTAAACACTATGAGCATGCTGGTGCAATATTAAGGGGCAGGATGTAGCGCAGTGGTAGAACGTAGAGCCAATGGTTCCAGGTTCAAATCCCATCCCGGGGGCCCGGCATCAATGTTAGCGCAACATTCAGCGCTACAGATGTTGCGGGCTTCCTCCTGCCCTAAACTGACAAGTGATATTAGTGAAAGATTCTAGAAAGCGACTTTAAACCCCAATTTTAAAAAAAGCCCCAAAAAAACTATTATTAGTAGTAGTATTATTTGGTGCAATAAAAATGTTCACATTATTATTATTATTATTATTAAAGCATTAATTCAATGAAACCCAAGTGTTTGTTTTTTTTACTTTATAGTTTTGATCTGTATCCACTTTTTTATCTGATCCGATTTTCAATCAAACCCTGACTTTGTCTCCCAGGTGATGTCGCTAGACAGCAACGTGACGATCCAGGTGACCAAACTGAAGAGAGATCTCCTCAAGCTTATCGGAGTCGGCGAGTTCTCGTCGTCTTCACAGTTCCTTGACCCCTGTCTGTCCTACGTCCTCCCAGAGGTCAGTTGTCCTGCATCCTCTCATAGGTCAGGGGTCGTGACCCTTGGCTCTGTTAACTCTCAATGTGTGGTCATTGTTACTGATTTATTTTTACCCAAATTGTTATTTTAAGTCATTTTGTGTTCATAGGAACATCGATGTGCGACTATTTTAGTATATTTATCACCATATATCTGTGAACAGTTCCACCAGAGATGTTAAGCAATAAAATTGTATTAATTTATTTCTTCTCTCTAGGTGATATGCAAGTCCTGTAACCACATCCGTGACCTTGACCTCTGTCGTGACCCCTACCTCAGTCAAGAAGGAGCCAGGTATGAAATGAAAATATAACTGCAAAATTGATTTGAGTCAATCATAATAGGATGATTGGCCCCCATTTCACGACGGCCTCCTAAAATCAGGACCTCAGTGTATCACCTCCTGTTAGATGACGATTTAAGGGATATGACTTGTGACATGGTAGTGAAATGTGGGCCTGGTATGTACCGTGGTACTGCAGATATCATCCTTGGTCCATTGGTATCATCCTCGAAAACACAGGCCATTATGACTACACTAACCTCCGTCAAATACCCTGGGATCACTGCCTATATAGAACTCTGTTTTCAACTCGGCCTGGATGAATATATGAATTCTATATAGCAACCACTGGAGTCCCACTAGACATACAACTGTTGTGTGTGGGGTTAGATGTGCTCTAAATATATCGACCAATCCAAGCGCTTGTATTAATACACGCGAGTATCCGGAGATAACTCTGAATCGATATATATATATAGAGCACAGGTAACCCCCACGCAACAGTTGCATGTCTAGTGGGACCCTGATTGGTTGATATAAATATAATGTATTCATATATTCATCCAGGCTGCTCAGAGTCTAAAACAGAGTTCTATATAGACAGTGATCCCAGGGTATTTGACGGAGGTTAGTGTAGTCATAATGGCCTTGTCGTATTGTTATTGATTTCAATAGTACATTTACCACAAGGTATTATGTGATTTTTATTGTATTATTATTATTTAATATTAATTATCTTTATTTTCTATTTATTTTTATTATAATTATTGTTGTATATTTTTGTATTATTATATCTGATAGTGGTGTTTCTGCCTACAGAAGTGTGTGGTCATGTGTTCAATGCAAGACGGAATACGACATCGAGGAGATAGAACAGAGTCTGATCAGTGCCGTTCACAGAAAGTCCATGGCCTACATCCTACAAGACCTCAAATGTGTCAAGTGTAAAGGCGTAAGTGTGCATTCTCAACATCCTGAGATTGATTCAAAAAATATATAAATATTTTTAATTTGTAATTTATTTTTGTCGTGACCCCTACATTTTTGCATTGAAATATATTATTTTTTTCAGTTTATAACTATTTTCTACAATTCATGTTTTACAATTGTTTTGTTCAGGTGAAAGAAAACAACATGAAGAAATACTGCTCGTGTGCTGGAGAATTCGCAAACACAGTGTCTTTGGAAAAGTTTGGAAAACAGCTGAAGACTTTTTCAGGAATTGCTCGGTATGTTGTCAAATCCGCAGAGATGCCAACATGTGCATTGTTACGAAAACTTGCATCAAAATACGATCGTGCCATAAATATTACGAATTCGCAAGCGGGTCGGGTTCAAATGACACTTGCCATTGTCAAATTTCAATAACACCCGCAAATTTCAAAACACCATATATTTATCTCCTAATTATATGATTATTTTTATATTCAGATTTCATTCTTATTTTTCGACAGACACTACGAGATGACTCTTCTGACAGAGACAGTCGATTGGCTGTTGAAAATGAACCCATCAATCTCGACCAGTTAGAATGCGTCTGAAGAATTCAACATTTTTAGATTTTCCTCGTGCAATAAATTCCTCTGGCGTAGTCGAACAACAACAGAAAACAGAAGCCTCTTTTCGCCCTGTAAAATGAGTGTCTGATTTCTGTATTCATCGGGAAACTTGAAACTTGTCGTAGAATTTGTTGGAAAGTTACCAGTTAACAGTTTTTTTATCTGGTTCGAGAGTATGGTCACATGGCGAAGTGCAAAAAAAACAAACACGGCAGACCTGACTCAGTCTACTCAGTACCAAATGGTTGTCGGCCAGCCCAGTCTAGCCGAGTCTAGAAATCCTAGCCGGCGTACGCTGGTCACGAGAGTATGCGACATGCGCGCACAAAGCGGCTAGCCGGCTTATGTGAAATCAAGCAGCCCTATTCCAAGACTTGCTTTGTCGCGCATGGATAACGTTTCCTCCATGATATATAACAATTAAATACATCGCGCAGAGACTCGCTTGTTACATTGTCACCACACTTCATGTACATGAGTGCTAAACCAGTAGCGCTGAATGTAGCAGTAAACCTGCAAGCACCGACTGCATGAGTGCTAAACCCGTAGAAATGAATGTAGCAGTAAACCTGCAAACACCGGCTGGTACTGACAGACCAAGAATGATAACTGTCTCTACCGTGGAAATGCAGTTGTTGTAATTGTAGGTTTACTGCAACATTCAGTGCTACAGACATTGCAAGTTTCCTCCTGCCTTAAACTGACATGTCTTGTGAAAGAATCTGACATGTCTTGTGAAAGAATCTGACATGTCGTGAAAGAATCTTGAAAGCAATGTAAAACATACACCAAAATCAAACAATATCCTACACCACATATTGTGATTGATTCCTTCCAAATGGCCTGGTATTGATAAATAAGCTCATTTTAAGTTGTTTATTTACATAGCCTGTTAAAATGGGCATAGGTAAAATCCCCTATGTTTATGAGTCACTTTAAAAAATAAATAAATAAAAATTGTTGGATGGATAACCCAGGTTATTCTTCGTTAAAATAATATAAAACTATTTTTTTTCGAAGAGCTACTGGACCTTGATTCATTTTGTTGAGTATATGTTAGTGAGTGAGTGAGTGAATGTATGTGTGAGTTATTGAATGAGTAATGAATGAATGATTAAGAACATGAGAGTGAAGTCTCCATAATACATTATTTATGAACATTCATTGATTTACATGGATATGTAATTATTGTAAATAAAATTATCTTTATATTATTTCATTTCTTTGTCATTTTCTTTGTAATAATTTAAAGAATTGTCAACAGCAAAAATAGTTATCTGTCCTCCATTGTTGGGTAATATCAGTTGTACATGTAGTAGTATCACAATGCTTATGCATGTATGTATTTGTTATGAGTTCCCAGTGTATGGATTTATACCCTGGGTGCAGGAATGTAAACAAATTGTACCTTGTAGTGAACATTCCCCCACATAAGAATAAAGAAAGAAATACATATATGTTTACTTATGACCGTTTCAAATATATTATATTATTTCCATGAATGTTGCAAATTTGATAATATTAGATATTAACTAATTATTAATGTAAAAGCGTTAGTTAAGGATTGACTGCACTATTTATATCGTGCCTATTCCATGTTGTAAACATGCTCATTATCTTTACCCAGGTCAATAGATCTGTGTGCACTCAATTCTTTCTCAACTCCCTGGGGTGTATACAACCCAAGCTGCCATTTAAGGCGCTACAAGGTTATCATTCACATGTCCATCTCATTTGACATGATTGTCATTGTCCAAGGCCAAAATACAACCAACGCATTTATATATTTTCACAAAAATATACGCATTTTATTTTAGTATAGCACACAAAAATATGCTGATGTTATGTTCAATTTGACAACTTCAGTACGATAACAATATAGATATGTTCTCAACTGATTCAGTATTTTTCACTTTACCAATATCAAAAAATGTTTAACCTGTGCCAATATTTATTGAGAATATATTAAAGTTCTTTCTTTTCGGTAGGATACAAGAATACTGAGAACTACTACAGTTACATATATAATATCGCATCCAGTATTATGAGTATATACATTCAATGGAATTGTTTACGGCAGTTTACCTAATATGAGGGCTTCGAGAAATGACACCCTGGAAAATAACATTAATTTTGACATCATACCGGTATTACTTTCCTACAAGCATTGAAATCTATTGCAGATCTATTGTGAACCATCTCAGTAAACCAGATTGTGCAGATCTATTGTGAACCATCTCAGTAAACTGGTAAACCAGATTGTGCAGATCTATACGTGGTCCGTCTCTGGTGCCCAACTATATTGACAGTTGTTAAATTAAGGTGCATACTTTTCAAAAATAGTACGGGCGTCTACTTGCTAATTTGCCACACACATGTACACAATCTAATATACATAATTCACAACTGATAATTGTGCATAAGTGAATTCCATATAGATAATAGGCTATGTAATGTGATCATACAAATCGGCAAAAATATCATCTCTTCTGTAGTTGACCTCAGGCCATGTCCCCGAAGCTATCGTAATTCGTATAAGTAACATCGTTATACCTTCGTGGAGGTAAATTTGAAAGAACAAATCTTCCCACACGAAGACATAACGATGTTATGAATACATATACCATAGCTTCTGAAACGATCCCAGACCCATAGTATGCAGTCATCATGAACACCGATATTGCAAGAGTTTGTATATAAATTCCATTTAATGTGGTTCAATTTTGATTAAATTACGAACTAACTATCGGTATTGGCTATTTTCTTCGACATATTTATCGGAAACAGACCATAATGCCTACTTTAACATGTGACGGATGTTTTATATTAGTAGGCATAATGGTCTAGTATGTCTATATCCTATTTGAAAGCACAAGTTGCAACATACAACTAACCATCATCGGAAACAGACCGTAATGCCAACTTAACATGTGACGGATGTTTAGTGGGCAGTCTGGTCTGTGTGTCGAGGATGATAACGAAATAGGTATTCACACAATATTCACGAATATAACAGAGAAAACACGTCTTGTGTTGCAGCTCAGACACTGGGTACATATAGTACAGATACGTATGGGTACTTACAGATACGTATGGGTACTTACATATACGTATGGATACATATACGAGTACTTATATGGGTACATACTGATACGTATGGGTACTTACAGATACGTGTGGGTACATACAAATACGTGTGGGTACATACATATACGTATGGGTACATACAGATACGTATGGGTACTTACAGATACGTATGGGTACTTACAGATACGTATGGGTACTTACAGATAGGTGTGGGTACATATAGATACGTACACGTACGTACCATGATTCTCCGTGACCATACGGTTCTATACTAAGTGCACAAACTACGCTATGTACAGAAGCTGGCAGGGATTATACCTCTGTGCATATCAATATATACAATAACTATGAACAGTCTTAATAATAATAACGTAACAAATAACATTTGGCATCTGATACCGGTCCTCGAGATTACCAAACCTTTTGAGTACGATTTCATCCTCAAGCTCAAAATTGACCTGGCGTTTTATGAACAAAACTTTGAGCTGAGAATGAATTCGAATCGTACTCAGAAAGGTTTGGTAATCTCAGGTACTCCTCCGGAGGGCATACGGTATGCACAAAACTGTTCCATAGTGTTCACGACATCAGATTGCAATCGTACAAATGCATCTAATAGCAAAGTATGAAGAACTTTACATATCAGACTGCCATCGTCCAAACGCAGCCATTATGGAGATCAAACTTGACGTATAAATTATAATGTATTCACGAAATTAGTTTCTCATCGTTCAAACGCAGCTATCAAGTCATGGAGAACTGTTGACGTATAGTAGTTAGGACACCAGTTTGTCATCACTCACACACAAACGTATTACCAAAGTCTTCGTGTATGGTTGTAAACACTGTTCGTGGCACCAATTTGTCATCGTCTACAATAGAACGGATACCTTTCTGTCCGGATGACTCACGAAACCAATATGACAGACACGCAGCTGTCTGTCAGACCTTTGTGGGGCTGTTGTTTTAGTGTTCTAGACTGTCAAACCTTTGTGGGGCTGTTGTTTTAGTGTTCCAGACCTTTGTGGGGCCGTTGTTTTAGTGTTCCATACTGTCAGACCTTTGTGAGGCCGTTGTTTTAGTGTTCCAGACACCAATTTGGCATCGCCTACAGAACTACGAACACTTTTTGTGCAGAGTGTTCGTGAAACCCTCCCATCGCTCACGTGCACGCAACTATAGCTACCAGGGAACATGCTCCCGAAGTTATTTACCGGTATATGCCAACGTAACGGCATCGTTAAGCCTTCGTGGATGAACATTAGGATCTTTCGTGATCATCAAATGTTTCTCCACAAAGAATTAACACGATGTCATTAGTATACGATCATAGCTCCGGAAACATGGCCCTTGAATAGTCCACCTTGTTATAGAGTTATAGTTCGAGTGATTACGACACCAGTTTGCCATAGTAAACCAGATTCCGGAAAACGTTATGTACAGAATTGTAGTGTCATCGGTCCGGGGTATACTTCTGTACCCATTTTTGTATCTAACTTTGTTCATCCGCACCCTCCGTTGATCTTGTGTCGCACAGTAACGTCTCCCTGCTTTGTATGATATTCACAATCATTAGATGCTACTTCTCGCTTTGTATGATATTCACAATCATTAGATGCTACTATCTCGCTGCTATTTTAATGCAGCCGTGTCCTTCATTTTTAGAATGTCTTTGTCGTACGTTATGAGAATGTATGCTCACATCTTCAATTAGTAGGCTACTAGATTTGACTATTCCTGTGTTAGTGAAGTCTATTCAATGTGGCATAGGACTAGTGTTATACCCAGATACCTGCAATTGTTAATTGTTCAGGAATGGTTTCGTGTTGTCAGGAATCTGGTCGTGCCATTCAATTCACAGGAATCTTGTCTCATCAGAAGTAGCATCTTCAAGCTCGCAGCTCTAGGAATATGGTTATGCCGTTCAGGACTATGAACATTGTCGAAATATGTATTCTTTGCTTATGGAAGTTTTTGTTTGTTTGTTTATTTGTATTTTGTATTTGTTATTTGTTTGTAAAAAATTGGTTTAGAGGCATACATTACAATATTAATATTACTTTAACTCTCTCCATGCTGTAGGCAACATTGGATGACCTAAAGAGCAGTGCCTAATCCAGCAGGGAGAGGGTTACAGTAAACGTAATGGCTTACAATAAACGTAGCCTATTAATTTTGTCAGTATCCAGTGAAATCAAATACTAGTATATATAATTACAGCACGTTCAAAGAGAATGGCACAACCAATGGAAACCACTGACACTTGTCCCTCATGAAGCGTCAATCAATGTTTGCCTTCTTTGCGATCCATGTGACGTCACTATTCAGACGTCCAATGGCTGTCTGCGAATCTTCCCATGTAGGCTGGCCATTTCTGTTGATCGTAGGGGAGGATGTTTGCGCACCTCTTGTTCCTATTCTTTGGATCCGCCATGGTAGTATTCATACATGTGCATTTGATTCGAATCCTGGAACAGAGAATGGATATCATCATATATATATGTGTGTGTCCGTATTTATCACCAAATCCTGGCCCTGAAAGGAGATATGCAGTATCATATGCAACGATCTAAACTATTCATAAAAGTACAAATAACGAAATATTTAAAAAAGATTCCACTAAAAATAATGTATATTAAAAAAATCATTAAAATCGAGATATAAATGGCATACATATTAAATAAAAGGACTACTGGATCCGTATGCACAAACGTAGTTCAACCACAGTTTAGGCTAAACTAGGTTTAAGCGACGAGTTGTACCACTGTCGGTATGATCCTTAAACTACGGTTTAACTAAACTACGTCTGTGCATACGGACCCTGGTATATAATGATTATTATCTTTAAAATGTCGTTAGGCTCTCATCTGTCCCTTATGGAAAAATGTCTTATGGTCTTTAGGCCTACCTGTAGACGGTCATCTGTCCCATGTGGACGTTAAATGGGTCATAGTCCGACTGGCTCTCATACACCCCGTCCTCGGACATCTGGTGGTCACTCTTCTTCAGGCAATTGTTGGTGATGACCCTTTCAAAATTGTCGTGGTCAAGTCCGTAATATTCACCTACCAACATAAAACGAATATAATTGGATACAGAGAAGAAAGAAATTATCCAATAAATATCAAAATTATAGGAAATATCAAGTAAAATTACCGAAAATATCAAGTAAAATTATAGGAAATATAATGCGGAAATATTTGGTAAATATCCAATGTATAAACGGATTAGTAGGTTGAATATATCCGGATATATCCTGATACGGGAGAACCAAACTTTTTGAGGTACTGTAGATTTAGATTTGTGTTTTCTACTTACTTTTTGGATCGAATCGGATCTTCTCGTTGGCCATGTTTTTCGCAATGCATTTTTGATCGCCTGGCAAAATTGCTTGTGTTTTGGCAGGGAAGAACCAATACGTGGAGAAAATATAATCAATGGTGTTGTTGTAGTCTGGATGGTCCACCGGAAGTGACGACGGAGCCGTGGTTCCCGTGGAAATGAGTCTCTGCAAGCCATGAGCATCGTGTGGGCCAACATGGCGTCGCATCCGCTTCCGTTTCCCTTTTTGGTGATGCGCACTGACGTATTCGGCTGAGTGAAAGTTATCGCTATTTCGTTTTCTCCGCATGTAGATACCTTCGTATTGTCCATATCCCATTTCCCTTCTTTTAATTTCACCTAGAAGTTTTTCGTTCAGTGTTTTTAATTTTTCAATATTTAAAAACGTATCTTGATTATAGTCAACGTCTCTTTTGTGTCGCATGTACTGGAATTTCTTAGTTGGATCAGCTTTCTTTGGCGACAGCTTAAACCTTCTATAGTTCTTGCCAAATCTGTCATCATCTTCATAATCGTCATCATTTCTATTGTAATATCCGGGGTATTGCGAGTCAGAGTTCAAGCCATACGGAAGTTGTTGGTACAGATCGTTATCGTAACCATTTCGCCCAAACTGACCTCCGCTATACTGGTTTCTGCGGGGCTGACTTCCGGTCGAAAGATATCTGTCATCTGGTCGTCGGTAAGGATCGTTGTTATCGTCTCCTAACCGGAAGCGGTTCTTTCCCGCGTTTTGAGCATTGTTTCCTCGGAGGTTGTTGTTTCCTCTCGGTCTATCTGCAGGATGTTGTCTGTTGTTAACCGTAGGTTGTCTTGGGCGCGGTATGGGACCTTTCTTGCGACTCGAAGTCATTTCATTTCCGTAATGCGCGCTGGGCGAGATGAATTCTTTCCCCATTGCATTTAGGATAAGATCGCTGTCAGCGGAAGACTGAAAAATAATATGAATTTGTTTGCAATGTAGACATTCTATCAGAACAGATTTAACAGTATATAATATGTATTGCGTATTGCGTATACATGTATATATGTTATATAGAGTAAACTTTTAACATACGTGTGAGTGAAGGGATGTCTACCCCCAATCTTGTAACAACATTTTTATTACTAGTATCTTGAAATTACTATTTACAAGCCATTATATTCCATTACAATTTAACTATAGCTAGTAATAATGCAGTGCTATATATGAGTACCTAAAGAGTGTGGATTCGGTGCTATATAAATATGCATACAAATAAACACATTGCTGATATAAGGTATCTATTTGGATGGCTTTCTTACTTGTAAAAAGTTCGGTTCATCGACAAGTGGAGTAAATGATCTGTCGATCTGCGGGTGAGATTTTATGTAGTTTTGCGCTTCTTTGGTTGTGTTGATCCACACTGAATGTTCAACATTTTTACGATCTCCTGAAACAGAAATATGCTCTATTTTATACGCTGTGTTCGTTCAAGACATTGTAGCAGACGGCAGTACATTCTGATTGAATGGCATACTGGTACTGTTTGTGTCGTTGGCGTTTTATAGTTGCTTATCTTGGCCAAGGTAGTTATGTATTTTCCTATTTTGAAACATTACTGCAGTATAGATTCTCGACAGCAAGATTGTCAAGAATACCTTCCAGAAACTATCACATTGTCAAGAATACCTTCCAGAAATTATCATATTATCAAGAATACCTTCCAGGTAATTATCAGATAATCAAGAATACCTTCGGAAACCACATACTATCCAGAATACCTTCCGGAAACTATGTCATATTGTCAGAAACATCTTCCGGAAATTATCAGATTATCAACAATACCTTGGTGAAACGGAAACAATCATATTAGTCAAAATACCTCCAGGAAGCCAACATATTACGCATGTCTTTTGGGAACTGAGGATTTCTCTAGCCTTCCCTGCTAACATAAGCTACCTTGTATAGTTCCCCTGACCATACATTTCTAAAACGTAGCTTATGGCCAACAGGGAAACCAAGAGGAATCTGGAGCAAGTCTTTCTGTAGGCGGAGACAGTCTACCATCAATCCAGCCTGACTCCGATATGACTGGCAAAGCTTCTGGGTCTAGTCTTTCTTGAACTGCCGGGATAAACCATACTGAGTCTTATTGCATAAGGTTACTAGACCAACTTATCTCACATGGAACTTACCTGAGAAGTAGACGGTTTTTCCGGGAGCGGGGATATGCGAGTTCAAGGCGAAGACTTTGCTGAATCCATTGGTCTTGTACCTCAGCTTGCAGAAATCTGACCTGCTCTGCTCGTGGACGTTAGTGCCTGAAGTAAACATGTAGATTATAGTTTTATTTAAATCTCTCTCTCTCTCTCTCCCTCTCTCCCTCTCTCTCTCTCTCTCTCTCTCTCTCTCTCTCTCACACACACACACACACACACACTCTCTCACACACACTCACTCACTCACTCACTCACACAAAGACCTATAATAAATAAACTAAAAATGCATTTGTTGCATGGTGGATCTACACCCACCCTTGACAAAACTGAACGCCCCTCCTTCTCCCTCGTGTTCCTCGCAGTCGGCGACCCAGTACAGGAAGATGTCGTTGCCGCGGCCCTCCACGTTGACGGCGAGAGGTGACGACTGGGCACCGACCGTATCTCTGACTGGCGTCTTCAGAAGGGGACGCCCAGTGCGCCCGTCCACGACCGTTGTCTGAGTGAGAAATGCGTTGCAATGAGCATGGTGTGTTGTCCTTTAGGATTGAGGAAGGTTTCGACAGGCAGGTGCCTATTTAGCAATAGTTCATTGCGGCCACATGTCCGTGAGGAGTATAATCCTCTATATAGGCATACTCCCCAGGGAATTGAGTACATTATTATATAGCAAATTGACATTGATTCCAATGAAAGCTTTAAACATCCTTTATTTTATCCTCTAAATCCTGAATTTGTATTTCGGTTTATACATTACAGTTTTGTTATCTTTTGCATTGTATATATATTAAAATATATATTCTTGACATATTATTTACCAATTCGTATATTTATTTATGTTTTAACATGCTATTATAATAATCTATACTTTGTAATTAATATGGAGCGGGTGATCGTAAGCTGCAGTGCATTAATCAAATCCCATGACATTAATGGTAAAAGCTTATTTTAAAACAAACAAAAATGACCATTATGTCTACGTATCCTTGTCACATGCCCTGAGATATGGTCGGATGATTTTATTAATTAATTGGTAGAATCATATTTTTGTAGAATAAATTAATTGTGATAAATTGATATTAATGAAACCGACGGGAACTATTGCCCTCCGCAATAGTATGATCTATTACAGTGCATCTCCAATCTCCGAGGCTTACCTCGGAGTGATAATAAACCGGAAATCCGGGTCCGTAGGAATACTTCACCATGAAGTCAGGGACGTCGTCATCATTGAAATACCCGGCGGCAGGAGTGCTGAAATGTGGAACGGTTGTTAGTATTCCTGTGGCAAGGTCTTGGATTTCCTTAACCTACATGCACTATTGAATTATACAATACCGCTGGGGTGCATACTGAAACATTTGTTGAAGTCAATCATGAATAGAAACAGTTCTGTGTCTTTGGATACTTGTTCTAAACGTGTTTCATTAACCCTAACCGTGGCGGATTAATCACGGCATTGTTCTTTTAGGGCACTTCCGGTTGTCTTTAGCAGGAAGAACAATAATGAGGAGTTATTATTCCTCCTGTTCTCGGTAACCGGAAGTAGAACAGTTTGGTTTGAAGTATACGAAATTACGTGTACCTTGACCTCAACAATTAACAGTCACTGCTCTTGAGGGCATAGCTGGTTGCCTTCAGCATGGAGAGGGTTAAGTACCGAATAATAATTATTTTGACCATTGATTGACTTTCAATTTACTAACTTGTACGACTCAGCATTAGGTTGGGTGAAGTTCCACAGCTGATGGTAGTCGTGGCCATCGAAGGCGATGGTGGTGGAGTTGAACATGGAGATGATGATGTCGCTGACGCCGTCTCCGTTGATGTCTGCAAGGACCGGGGGAGTCATTACCCCCTTAAAGTCGTCGGTGTAGATCTTCACCGCCTACACGTGGAGATGAGGGAAGTACGTGTTATCACAATGAATGCAAGACAGCGTCAGAGCAGAGCAGACCCACCAGCGTACCTTTCCACAGAATAGGCCTGGTAAGGAGGTGGGTACAGCACGTAAACTAGTGCAAATGTGTTGATCTGCGCTTCGCACATACATCAC
>JAUTBV010101197.1:0-15897 GCA_032361325.1 Lepetodrilus fucensis | reverse complement strand
TTCATAACAGTGTATGATAGGAAATCTTACTTTTTAAATTGATTTTTTTTAAAGGATTAACTATGATTAAATATTAGACATATGAATGAATCTACATTTCTCGCTATAACTATAGATATACGTAGCATACTTATTGTACTACGTGACATACACTAAATATACAAAGCCGTCGTCACACACGTAACAAACAAAAATGTAGCCATTTTTGAATGAAAAGCTCAAGTCAAACGACCAGTTATTCGAATTTCAGAAGTGATACGACCTGTGGCACACTTTGAAAGACCCCGCCCCGGGTCTGTTGTTGTCGTGCAATCCGATCCGGGTGTACGCGTCCGCCGACGGAACCTCCCGCTGTTTAAAGACGTTGTTCAGAGGATGTCTCTCCGGGAAAGCGCCAAACTTCCGTCATGCTTCGGTAGTATTCGACGCCCACATTGACTGTACCTGAAGCAAATAGTGTTGACTTTGTCACCACGTAGATCATACTTACCCGTCTGTATTATATAGCATAGTTTGTAACGTTGAAAAGCCATGATATGTTTTCATTTTGGAGTTTTGTATCAACATGTGATTGTGAATGGACATGCCAAGAGTCTTTCACAATATTTCAACCCAGAACTAATCATATTTATCAGAAATAAGCCTAGTTATATCTGATTGTTTAGTGGTTATATTAGAACAAGGTGTTATTTCTTTGATTTTAGAGCTATACATATTGTGAGGTTTATTTGGACTTGATAATTATAAAAATCTGAGGGCCCGTATTCTCGAAATTTCGTAAGTCCTAAGAAGTTCGTAAGAACTAAGAATGTGCCTAACTGTTTTTCTGCTTATGTTAAATTTTGAAGAGATTTTTTATCACAGAATACGGCCCTGAATTAGTTTTATTCAACAAGTAAATAAAGTAAAAATATAATTTAATTATTATGAATAATACCGAGATTTACAGCAAATTTGCATTTAACTACCATGAATGCGGTGGAAAAACGTCAAATTTCATCAACCAATTTTAAAGTAAAATATCTAATGTGGCATCAAGCTGCGTAATTTCCTGTGGTTGCCTTTGATCTTAAACAAACCATATTCTAAAATAGGATTGTCCCATACAAAGTAGTTAACAATAGGAGAGGTCGGTGATCATAACCACGTATAATGTTGTTCTTGACATGTAGAGGCCTACAAGAACAAGAAAGAATGAACGAAAGAGTCAACGAAATAAATAAGAAAACCCTTTTAATATAAACGGAAGTAGTAAATAATACTGGAATATGAAATAGCCTATTTGCTATACGTGAGACTATTTGTAAGTTGATAGAGGATTATTACTACATCTTTTTACTTTTACAAAATAAATCTCCTATGATTCCTATAAGACTAAATTGGTCTTTCAATCATACCCTATATCGAAATATGAAGCAGAATTATAAAAGAGTTGTTTTTGATAATGTAAAAGTGGTGTCATCGACACTCCCATAATAGTTTCTTTTAGGAATTTTGTGGTCGATAATTTATTGTAGGTTTAACTACTTTTCTACGTGTTAGTGGGACGCTCATATCCAAAATAAAATATACAAGCTTGTGATAAACGTGCCCATACATCCTGGCGTAAAAGTACTTGATAATAATGCTATCGATTAAATATTCAGGCATATTACGCCTCAAACCATCCCTTCCCAGTCAGTCACAAGATGGCGCCACCTCCCATAGATTGATAGAATGATCCGTTGTCCTTGGCAACGCTTAGAATGGCGTATAGTAGTACCTGTTTATTCCTTTGCGTTTTCTTTTAAAATAACTTATTATTTAATAATAGATGCTTACATCCTGTGTGTGTCATGGAGGCTGTGTTGGGGATAAAATAAATTGGGACACGTAAACAATAACATGTAGGCCATATTCAGTTTCACAGGAAATATCTAATGTGTTAGCTAAGGAAGTAATTATTTTAAAGCCATACATTGTACATTTACATGTGTTTTATGTGACATTTGGAATTATGTGTACGTGTACAGTTCGGGGTTCTCTGTCACGTAAATGTTTTTCAAATTGGTAAACACGCTAATAGATAGGCCTATGTAATATCTCAGAATACCTTAATTCGGTAAGTTAAGAAATTAACTGATGAGGATCTTTGATGCCTATTAAAGGCATACTATCACAGATGGTTGACCCATTTCGATCTGAGACTACTTACGTTTGATTTATCCACCGAAGTGTTGTTATTTGATGTACTTATTCACTAGCACTCGATAGTTATAAAAAAATATTATATGAATAAATGGAACGTTCCCCTAATTATCTTCTTTGATGCATCAACTGATCTATGAAGGAATTCTAAGAAAACCTAGTTGGTCGTTTAGATACGAGACGATAATAAGCAGTTCAGTCTGTGACTTCGGGCCTATTCAAGGACCTATTCCTTTTCATTGTGGCCAAAAATACACCAACATAAATCTCCTTTAAAATGTCTGGGGAAATGTGCTGTGCTATTTGTAAACTTATTAATGCTATTTATAAAATACATTCATGCATGCATTCATTTATATACACATTCGTAAAGCCTATCTCTTTCTCGGGCTCTCTCCTCATAAATAATACCTGTACGAACAGAGTACCATGGATGACTGATCGGGGTCACAATGATCTCTCACTCGAATACATCTCCTACAGAATTGGAATAAAAAGCTAGTCTTAGAAGGCGACTTAGAACTACATAACAGGCCGACACATCTTCACAAGGCTGGTATTATGCTACACAACGAGACATAACCGGCATATAGTTAGACATACATGCAGGCAATGGCTCGTTTTGATGCAAGGATCGGGTGACACGTCAAGACATGGATAGGTTTGATGATATTGTTAGCAAGAGGAGAACGCACATATATACCTTAACGTTCATTCTTAAAAACTTAATAGTGATAATCTGTGTCGTAATTTGCGATTTACCATTGTGAGTAAAAAAATCCATACTTAAATGTCCTCTTTAGTAATTGATACAGTGTTGTACTATTATATGACTTAATAACATTCATTCTTAAAAACGTCATAGTGATACTCTGT
The DNA here is from genome assembly GCA_032361325.1 of Lepetodrilus fucensis. Lineage (NCBI taxonomy): Eukaryota > Metazoa > Mollusca > Gastropoda > Lepetellida > Lepetodrilidae > Lepetodrilus > Lepetodrilus fucensis. The sequence continues at coordinate 12,834 of JAUTBV010101197.1, read as the reverse complement.
GTCGTAATTTGCGATTTACCATTGTGAGTAAAACAACCATATACTAGGATTCACAATTAACACTCGCCCACTCGCCCGGACCGTTTCTCACAATGCTAAAGGTGTCATAAGGGCGAGTAGGAATTATGTACATGTATTTTGTAAACAATTGTTATTGTATCATTATTCAGGCGAGTACGTTTTAAAGTTAGTTATTATCCCTGTAAATGTCCTCTTTAGTAATTGATACAGTATTGTACTATTATATGACTTAATATGTGTTTAATATGTATTTTACTCATTGACAGTTATGTCAAGGTCTATTCACAAAGTTGGTTACTAAACAAGCATTAAGGACATTTTACAATAACTGGAAACTAAGTAATATACGTACTTTTATATTATTTTGGGGGATAAGAATGCAACTTATTAATATGCTTACTAATAATAATTATCATCGTCTATCCATGAGCCCAAATACATCACTCTAAGGTCTAATAACAGAAGTCGATTTTAAAATACTTATACAAATACAGACATATTCAAATATTTAATTTGATTGCACTTTGATTATTCTTGTCCTCTTAATATAGTTAGATATATGCTAAATTCGTTCCGATTAAAACGACAATATGCAAATAAATCGTACATAAATTAGGATATGTTTTGCACAATTAAAGAATACGGATATCAATCACAATCGTAATATAAAATAAAATATATTACGACCAAAAAATGTCTAAACGACTCTGACCATGTAGAGTTTGCGAGAAATACCAGAGTGGAAATTATGTTGATTGGCGTCTTCAAAATATCCTGCTGCTAACTAATGAATACCAAGGGAAAACTCGATGTGTTTTATTACCCACGTGTTCTGGTGGTGGATGCATGGCAAATATGAGGTGATCATGCAAGGAAATGGAACATCATTATTTCCCGCAGTATGGACCGCGTCATATACACAGCCATGAAAGTGACGATATACAGGCCACGCGCAACTAACGTGTCTTTTTAATTTGATTATATCTGTTACCATGACAACGCCGCTGCTGTTCTTTTGCAAAATTTCGGATAGATTGATTCATCAATCCTCGATATAAGGATGATTAATTCTGTCGAATATATTATTTCTGCATGTTGCTGCTAGGTTTATTATTGGTTGGTAGTTAATTCTATGTGATTAAGGAAATCTGGTTTTCAAGGAATATATTTATGTTTTATGTTTTCGTTAATTATATCCAAATATTATAAGTCGGTACTTATCTGTGCATTATTGTATTGAACAGTTCCAGATATATCTAGATATTTTTATTCTTGTATAAGTGTCTTAAATAATCTTTCTTCTTTAAGAACGTTGCAATTTTATTTGAAATGTATCTGATATGCTCAGCGTTGGAAGTTCAGCTAATGACTAGTAGCGATTTCTCGATCCAGAGCATACGAAAGAAAAACCTCACAATCAAGTATGTCATGTCAACTTGACACCTACAAGTAGTTTGTGGATAACCCCAGGGTAGCTTCAACATTACGAGAACCAAATTATAAAACTAACATAAATAGTTTTCTTATGATACACATCTCAAAGCAACGTTGTCTTTGATGGGTCTTTTTGTGTGTGTTAATATATGATAATTAAACTGATGTAAACTCACATTTGTTTTCTCTTTTAAAACGTTTCTCAGAAAAAACATAAGGCTTTTAGACGTCAGGTAGAGCATTCGTGTAAAGGGGAACGTATAAAATATATGTTACGGATGTGCAATTTGACATTAAAGCGGAAAGGATGAATAAAACATGCCTTGAGCTCTTAGAGATTAACATCTGAACACAGTGTCTATGCCGGTATACCTCTATGCCAATGGTTTATAATAACAATTTACTCATCCAAGTAAACATGTGCCAAACATTAGTATAGACATGATGTAGTTTATCGTCATTATTTATACATATAAAAATTAAGTTATGCCAAAATAGAGGGTATATCAATTATGCGTATTGTATTCACTGCTAAAGCATGTTTAGTGACAAATAAAAACAATTTTAAAAGTAGGAATTTTAAGCTAAGAAAGTAAATCTTATATACAAGAGTCAAAGAGTGAATTGTTACTTTAGATAGTATGGTTGTAAAATGTGTATAAAGTCAATTTTGAATACGTGTTCATAACATAATAAACTCCTATAACACCACAAGATATACGTTCCAAAACGCACCAAGTATATGAACGTTAAACAATTAGAGAATATCTTATTAAGCCACTCGATACCAGTGATTACGGAAAATATGTCCCGAGTGAAATTAATTGTATTTTTAGCTTTATTTTTATTTAACATCCCTAACTGAAACCAAATGAATTTTATTTCTTACGACTAAAGAACGAATACATCTCATCCTATAGTTACAAAATTATTATAAAGTCATTATTTTTTTTTAATTGTGTATTTAACAGCATACACGATCCTAGTCATGAAACCAAGTTCCAAGAATACTACTACACAGAAGGAACAAACATATTACTAATTATATGCACTGATAGTAAACATGTCTGCAGAGTGTGTTCCTAGTGCAGACTTAATGGCCCTGGGGGGTTCCGCTGGCTGACAGAGACATGGTCTAGCTGACAGAATGAGAGAGAAGCACCCCCCGGGTAACGAGACAGTAATGTAGAGGTACGTACCCACAAGTCAAAAGTATATAGGAAATATGGCAACGCCTATCAGATTTAATGTCGGGAAACCTAATTACCTAATAACTTACGAATATTTATAGTGAATTATAACGTTTTAAAAATTATTTAATTATTTTTTAATTACATTTCTTTCTATTTTGTTGTTGTTGTTTTGTCTTTTATGTTAACAGCTAAAATGTACTACATGTACAGTACTTTGTTTTCCTCATAAATATGAATTAACTACAGACATTCACTTTCTTTTTGTCCAGTTATTAATTTAAAACGTTGTGTTATAAACTATCATAAATTAAATGTAATATACGAAACATATTTTTCTTGATATATCCAGTATTTTGCTAGAGTTATTGAATACGTACTAGTATTATTGTTAGCATATTGGTCTGTTTGTTATCTAATACATAGCTGAAGCGGTAAACAACCCATTGGTTAATAATCATTATGCTCCTCCATTTTAATTATATACGTTATTCAGGACTCGCAAAGGGAGTATGAATATTTGAAATCGGATTCACACAAGGACAGACACGTGTTGCACAGCCTTGGGTGAAGTCTTGTGGGTGACGACACGTGATAGATTGATCATTACTCAACAATGTTAAAATTTTTGCTTGAGGCAAATTAAGGTTGTTCAGCGTCAATGGCAATGGATCGGATAGGTAAAAAAAAAAAGATCAGCTGAAATGTATGTTAACGGAAACCTACTAGACTATAGACTAGTGTACGTGTGTGTGTGTGTGTGTGTGCGTGCGTGCATGTGTGTATGTGTGTGTGTGTGAGAGAGAGAGAGAGAGAGAGAGAGTGAATACAGTTACACCATCAATAAGATGCATATAAGGAATCCCATATTCTGAGATAATATTCATTCCAAAATGAAAGCTAAAGAATCAGAAGAAAAAAAACCGTCATAACTATAAACCCACACGGATAATACATTTATTTATCACATTTATAAAAATAGACCTACAAAATTTCGTTTTCTATACATACAATACAAAGTCACATATCAATAGTCCGTTCACAAGAATCCTCTCACACACTTACTATAGAAAAGAGCGGTCAAGTAGAAAATCTACATGTTTTCTAAATAGATTATACACCCCAATAGAGTGGTATATACACTCAATGTGCCTTCATTCTAACTACAATACACGACCACTGGGACTTGTCAAGCTATTTGCTTCAGGCAAGTTTGGGTCTTTTATCATGACGTGTTGTACATTTCACAAAACTAATGTATGTACAGCAGAAGCTAAAATTCCAAAGAATGCACGTTTGGGAATTTTAAAATTACCTTTTTTTTCCGCCCCTGCGTAATACGAAATTTAAAACAGTACTTTATTAACACTGATGGTACCTGAAACAATGGTTAGGATGCAGTGGAAGGGGTATTCATATATAATCCACTATTGGCATCATGCAAGAAGAAGTCGAATGCACAACTGTTGGAAAATGCATGCAGTTGCTCTTTTAACGGCGTTGGGACGTTTCTACGAATGAACACCTTCCCCCGTTTCTGTACAATAGCTTACTACTGCTATACAATGGACATCTAATATCAGTCCATGTCAAGTGACGGGATTCCTTTCATTAACATATTTCCTCCGTACTGTGCCAAAAATACCAAAACGCCCATACTGCCAACACAATGTCCCATGTAGGAATAAAAAAAAAACTCCGCTCGATATTTTCAATGAAAAAGCATTTCAATATCTATGTTCACAAACGTGGAACGGTGACAGAACAAGAAAGTGTAAGGGTAAGATAATTATACAAGTTGATTGTACTCACCTGATTCAGTTTAGATCTTGTTCAATACTACAATATGAACCGGCGACAATCGTCCGCCATTGAAGTTGCTGAACAGAGCACAGAGCAGACGACTGAGCACGAGGCGAAACAAAATGGCGGCAAGTTATAGTATCGTCTGCTTGTGATCCCGCTGTTTCTCTTCGTTCTAGATCCGTGTGACGATATCCTCGGGCGCAATATACCTTGCTTAGACAACATTTTTCCTTTTCCTTTTCAATTCCTCGACCTGATAGCGCCTGCCAGTCCAGCTTCACGCGCCAGTTGTTTCTCTGAGAAAATCTGCCATTCAAAAAGTTTGCTGTCAGTATATGAAACAGACAACAGGCTTACATAGTTTTCATGGTTTAGTTGATTTAACTATGCTTTGTATCATCATAATTCTAGATTAATTACTTTGAAGTATCATTGAAGAGAGAGTTTCATCCAATAGTTACGCGAATAGACCTGCAGATAAACTATGCATGGGTGAATCGTGTGAAAGATATTAAAACTTTAACAGTATGCAAGAGTGGTTGCATTTACGAATATTGTTCACATATTTATATATTTTTTAATTATTACTGATAAATTTATGAAAATACAATACATTGCATCCTTCAAATTTAAATGACTTTGAAAATGAGAAGCACATACCATGCTCATAGCCATATGCTGTGAACTGTTTGCAATGACAATGTCGTTTGCACTATATTTATGGACTAAAATATATCTCTTTATGCGTAAAGTGCACTCTTCCAATTCGAGCTAGTTGGAAAAATGTGTTGCAATGTTGTTGCAACGCACTATTTATTAAAATAATATTTAATATTCTGCATAAGCTATGCCAATGTATTTACTAGACATGCACATGAGCAGGTAACTGTATAATTTCACAAACTATAATATAGACAAGGGATTCTTTTTGGAAAGAAACTATAACGTCTTTTTTCGCAACATATTCATTCATACATATTTTTAAAAACTTATATGCATGCACTTATGAACATACTTTATAGATGGAGCGCATAATTAAATAAAAAAGCAAATTTCAAGAATATTATGTTCTTAATTATAACCATTTCAAAAGTGAAATAACTGATCAATGTATTTTTTTTAAGATAGATATTTCCGAATAATTTCGTAAGGATAACATTTAGGAATGTATCACCAGAGTGTATATTCAAATGGCATAGTCTAGTTATATATACTGTACTGAAAATATAAATACTTTAAATTCCTTCATTTATGAAAAGTACAGTAAAGATTGACAGCGGTGTCACAATATTGCTCACTTTACTACTGACTTCATTTAAACGATTCGCCTCCGGGGAAATATTCCCATTTACACCAGAATTGTATTGTTAATCTGATCCTATTAAAGGGTACGTATCTGTAGGCGGCGACACAAAACACGGAAGAGGTGCCACTCAATGAAACTGTAAATGGCTTACTTTCTGGTAAAGATACAACGTACTAACCCTCCCTAATCATTGCTTACATTGGCCCAGCAGGGATATAGGGGTTGTCGGAGGGTGTCCAATACCAGATAGAATATAGTCTTCCTCGTATTAGCAGGTCAAAGGTCATGTGACTTTTATGACGTTGTGAATACCTATTTAGGTGATCATTTAACCCTTTTAATTGTAGTCTCCAGTGTTCAAAGTACGGATTATGGCACCTTTATTTATAGGCTTAGCCTCATATTCACGCCATTGCAATTGAAGACCTAGCGACTTTGTAAAGAACTGTTGTAGAATATATTGTTAGAATAAATGTTTACATTTTCCAGTAAATACAAGCAAACATATGTGAAAAATAGAAAAGTCCAGAATAGCGTCAAATAGTATATTTATTTTATTTTATTTATGAATCAGAAAAATCTTCCTTCCCCACCCCCCCCTCTCTCTCTCTCTCTCTCTCTCTCATATACATACATACATACATACATACATATGAAAAGTCCAGAATATATATATATATATTCCATTATTCGTACCAGCTGGATGCAAAAGCTCGGTTCCAAGTGTTACAGTTCTTCACGACACAAGTTTTGCAGCGGTGATTCACCTGCACGTATATTACTTCCAGTAACATTTTATTTTATTTTATTTTATTTAACTGATACACAGCCAAGTCTAATTATAGTAATCAACAATAAGTCTAGTTTTAATATGTCTACACACATGTGTTAAAACATGTGTTAAACTTGCTCCAACGTGTATTCGTACGTCTGGTAGTAATACACCAGCATTGAAATATTTATAAAATTACCAAAGTTCCAATATGGCTACGTATGCGTGGTTAGAAATATGCTATGCATAAATTAGCCTGAGTTAAACTAGTTCCAAACCAACCTTAATCAACAGACTGCCAACGGTATCTCACTGTTCCATAATATGAACTGTTGAGCAAATCCTATCCCGTAGTCAGACACTGTATGCTAATGTCCACGAATCGATAAAGCCCATACAATATTGGCTTGGAAAAGTGGGCGGAGCTTGTTCCTCTTTCAAATTTACACGCTTGGCTGACTCCGTTGAATATGCATAGTACATGGCTACACGGAAATCGTCTGTTTCTATGAACATGTATAATTATATTATATCTCCACCCGCTTCTTTTCAAGAAATAAATCAAAGAAAATATTAACATTATGATAATAAATATACCCTGAAACGTTCACTTTTATCGTAAATGATCTCATTTCGATATTAACACTTGAATAGAACTAATTATTCTTCATCTTTATAAGTAAACAAATAATATTGTAATTTACGTTGCATATATCACCTACTGGTATGAACATGTGAGTGATAGAAGGTGTCTGTCTACCCCTTGAGAAAACGTGGACACAGGTTGTCACAAGTGCGTCTTTGTGTTTGCATTTTATTAAATATAGCGATAATTTCTAAGCAATTTCATTGACATGATTAATGGTATCCAACACGCGCGCAAGGCCATTTGAGGGTACCGATTTTCTCTTTTTCCGTGAAATCTATATTATAATTCTGAAACGAGATTACACTAATGAAGTGAGAGTACTTAATGTTCTTCACGTGCAGGCAAAAAGTATGTTTTCTTTACAGATGTTTAGAAAAAATAACTGTACTCAAAAACAGCAGCTTAATAGCATTGCATATGAACGTTTACATGTATTTTTTGTGTGTGTTTTTTTAACTAACGTTTACAATTAGATATATATATTTTAAAGAATTTTAAAGAATTGTTGGTGAAGGTATCATTCATAATAATAATGTATTATGGTATTTGAATGTTAAAATAAATGTTGATCTTATGAACAAACAAACTATATATTTATTAGTAATATAACGGATATTCCGTTTTTCTAAAGTTCCGTTAATTATAACTCCTAATTGAATTAAATTTAAATAAGTTAGATATTTAATTTCGTTCAATTAGGAATTATAATTAACGCTTACCAATAAATTGTATTTATTAGCTATTGAATGTTTGCTTGATTAGACCAATCACAAAAGTAAATTTTTATTCCCTACCTGTCTATTTTATGGGCAAGTTGAATGGGAGCATATTTGATTCTTCTGACTAAACCTTAACAGAAACTTTGTCCAATGTGTCTCCACGCCATTGAGTCAAGTCAAGTTTATTTCTCTATTCACCACCCACGGTGGTACAAGAGCATAGATATACAATATACCATATATACATAATACAGTTACATAACACATAACAGAGAATAGAATATGTTGATATAATTCAGAGATATTTCAGATAAAGACGTAATTTTCCTAATATGTCACTAACTGTGAGACCATACAGAATAGTATTTATGTGGCAAATATCCAGATTCTCAAATACTGGAAAGCCAAGATTTTATTGCAGCCTTCAGTTCACTATAAGAACATATAGTATTTCAGTAATTGATTTGCAAAAATGTATAAAAGTATGGCAATAATTTAGTAAACCAACCGATAATAATTAGCATTAAATATAAATGTATATCTACATTCAAAATTAACATGTGTTAATATGAAACGCACACCTATGCATTCAAGCAGTTATCTTTCATTGGCCGTTTGTTGCAGTGTTTTCAAGACATACCGGTTTCTGTATGCTCTGGTTCCGAAAACTACTAGTTTTGCTGACGATGTTATCTAACTGGTTTTAAGTTAACTAAACGAAAAAGACATGTCTAGTTTGCTACAGGTTGTGAATAACATTTTACCTGTACGATTTATGTTATGTTATATTATATATACACAATAATTCAGGGAAAAAATAATATTAATTATGAAAGCATAATACAATTATTTAACTATCAAATAACATAATTTTATAGAACTAAGCAATAATTAAATGTTCAATTTGATTGATTAAAATATACACACATGTACATTAAACTATCTAAACCTTATTTGAATCATTCTTGATTTGCATCATGTTATAAATATTATATTTGAAAATAGATTTCGATATGCGGTAATTCCATACCTGTTACTATCCAGTTGCAAGGGGGCCATTTTGAATCGTACGAATACCTTCTACGATCATTCCATAGCAAGAAGTATCACTACAGAACGCATTATACTGAAGAAAACATTGATTGCAATTGGCTACCCTTAAAACAAATGTATGTCTTGGCTCCGTACCCACATTTCTAAAGCAACCGCGTTGCCATATTCATTGGTCATTGTGTCAGAGTCGTTAGTACTCGGTCTATTGGGTCCATGTGCATAGGTCATTGCACAGCGAAACAATGCCAGCAAACATCACCGAAATACAAATATCATTCGGAATTATTAGTATCACGTTAATTATGCCAGCCACCATGAAGACTGTTGTCATCCATAATTGCATTTTGGCTTCAACACGTATCCTTGTATATAGGGCATATCGTATGCAGAAGTCGGACCAGAAACCGATGGGAAACTATCATATCATATCATATCATATCACGTTGCTGGATAAGAAATATTGAAGAAATATTGCAAGAATATGAAGTTATATTGAGAATGATGACGAAGCTACGATCTCTGCATGAATGCTCAAGGTATTGACTTACCTGCAAAGTCCTAGAAGTCAGAGATTCTCTGTGACCTATTTGTCCATCGACCAAACATCCAAGACGGGGTAAAAACCAACCATTAGTTCTGGGACCCAGTAAAGAGAAGGCAGGGGGTGTGTTCCTCCTTCAGCTTTGAAACCGGAATGGGGCTGTACCTTTTGAAGAGAGTCTACCTGGAAAGAGGACTATTTAAGACCCTCTCGTTATGCATACCCACACCGGTCGCTTTGGGCGCCTAGGTAACGGGTAGCGGCAAATTCATAACCACAGTCATAAATCTCACTCTGGTAGAATAGCCAGGTCCTGATTTCTGAATATGTTACTAGACGTCGGGGATTTTCTTTGACGGATCACGCTGTTTGCGATGTGAAAAGACTCCCGATGGGAATTTTATGTTCGGTTGGCCAAGGGAATGGCAGCATTGTCGCTGCTAGGGATAGGACGGTGTTTAATGTGATAATGCCCTGTGTAATACGATCCTCTAGTGACCATTTACTATACGGATATATTAGTATCATAGTAATTTATTGATATATATTCTCTCTTGAAATTTATTTTAACGTATTTATAGTGAATAAATATTTCTTTAATATGACTTTTAAAAATTAATGACGAATTTAAAATGTTCACCTTTCTTGGTTTTCGTTCAGTCACATTAATATAAAATTAGTGATTGATTTTAGTAATAATTTAATATGAACATATTTCCACCTTTGCAGCTATAAGGTTTTACAAGGTGCAATGGTTTAACGACGGTGTTGCGCTTGGTGACATACGACCACGGCTAAGGAATTCCTGCCTCAGACTATTTGTATGTTAACATATACAGTCACAGCGAGGCTTTGATTACGCATTGAATCCATTATAGCAGGACGAATCATTGTACAGTATATACATGAATAAAGTGAACGATATCAAAGAAAGTAGAGCGCCACGTGGATATATAGACTTACAAACTGTCGCTGTGCTGATTATTAAAGATCTGGGGTTTGTTTCACGAATATGAATGATCAAATGGTACATCAATTACTATGGGTAGATTTGACATGTGTAATCGTATTACTGTGTCAGATATAGCAAGGTATGATTGTGTTCAATGCTACTTCATACGAATGAGAGTATGTTAATGAAGAAGATCTTTTTGAATGTTCATTACGATATTTAGGTCAATGGGGCGCCATCATGGTGGTAGACCCTGCATTGTCCCTTTAATTCACTATCATGTCAATGACATCTTCGCCTGGAATAATCCTCAAGATCATGAGTTAGTATGTGCGCGCGCATATATGTGATGACGTGTATATTAAAGATGCACTCCCAAAATGTGTGCATTTTTTCGCCAGGGAAAAACGACAAGGAAATACCTTGTATGAAAAGTTTAACTTTGTCATAATGAAGTAATGTCTCTGAAATTATCGTTAATCATTTAGTTTCTTAAATCATTTTGTAATATATTTGTTTTCTTTAAATCCGTATAATGTCCAACGTGTACATTAATACTAATGTGAGATGTAACATTTCAAATATAATTTTAAATACTTACCCCTGAAAATCATATATACACAGACTATTTTGCATTGAGTGTTTAAATGTGAACTTTTCACTATTCCACGTATACGTAGCCGGTGATAAAGTCGAACGTTATTTCTTATTGATGCTATAAAATAAATACCCCACTGGGTCGCAATGCAAGCTTAACCCTTGGGGATAATAAAAGCTTTTCAGGGATATTAAGTAATTCCGTTTCTGTAGGGGTCGAGTACGTTTTCTCCGTTTAACGTAACACGTCATTGTACCATTGTAGCTTACCTTAGAATAATAGTGACAGTACATTTGAATATACTGTGGTTAAAATCTACGATATGTTAAGATTCAGCTGTTTAAATTAATAGTTGGTTCAATAATAACTGGGAGAGCGTGGTAGCGCAATGACAATGGTCAAATGTTTGATTTCAGAGCCAAAGGAGCTCGGTTCAAATACCATTCTATAATAGTATAGCCTGGCATCAATGTTCGCGAAAGTTACATTTCTGGCGCGATCATGATAGGATGGGATGTTTGTACCGTGGCAATGCAGTTATCATCTTTGGTCCGTCAGTACCAGCTCGCAGGGTTTCTGCAACATTCAGCGCTTTGAATGTTGTGGGGTTTCTCTTGCCCTAACCTGACAAACCGTGATTTAAGTAAAATAATCTTGAAAACGGCTGTAAACCTAAGTCTAAAAAAGTAATAATCAAATAGGTGTGTTTTTTATTGGACAAAATTCTGACTATGTATACCATACGGTATATATTGTGATTGTTCTTTTGTCCGTAATAATATGCATGTGGCCGTTCAGCAGTAAATATCAATTAGTGTTCGCATACTATATATTGTGATTGTACATTTGTAAAATGCACAGATGGTCGTAGCATACGGTATGTCATGAAACTACGATATTACCAAGCACAGTTTGTTGTGTTGTATGAGATGTTGTGATAGTATATCAATGATATATCAATTGATTCCATGCCACTCGTAGTGCTAGAAGCTCCTATACGTAGCCGGTGTCATACCAGGCAAGCATTTCCTACCTATAGAGACCGGACGATGGCAAAATATCCATCATCATGAAAGAATTTGTAGATTGTGTAATGTGTACAATATATGTGATGAATTTCATTGTATTTTAAAATGTCCATCCTTTAACTAAAATACATGCAAACTAATCCCAAAGTACTATTATAATCGTCCTAATATTCTTAAATTTCGTGAATTGTTCAACACTAAGAAAACAGTCTACTAAGAAAAGTGTCCGCTTTCTGTAAAATTATTAATGATACCTTCAAACTGTAATAATGCCTACATTGTATAGTTATAATTATGTCATGCCTCCTCCTGTAAACATCCCATGCTGTTGTAAACTCACAGCCCCAGAGTGAATAAAGTTCAGTTCTGTACAGGATCAGCTACGGCATGTTACTATGGGAAGCAATTGTTGTACCAGAATGATTAATTATTATGCATCCGTAATACACTTATATTGATTAATCTATGATATTAAATAACAGTTTTATTAAGAGCTCCAACTTAGTCCAAGTAAGTAAGTATTCATTTTTTGCCATGCCAATTACAGAGATTGGCATAGACAATGACCTAATCATAAGGGATAGATTCATATTATAATGTGTAGAAACTAAACACAATGCTGAAGACTGTCGGAATAATAGCGCTACAGAGCCAGGGGCGGATCCAGACTTTCAGGTTAGGGTGGGCTCACAGTGTATTTTATACGGGGCTCATACTTTCACCATAATACAAAATATATGTTTATAGAAGAAATTTTCCAATTCT